>JAWZSL010000126.1:0-178343 GCA_034769285.1 Lutjanus argentimaculatus
ATTGTTTTTGCTCAGACTGCCCAAAAAATGAATCGCATTTTTGGGGGCTTAAACATACTCAAAAACTCACCAATTTTGGCACACACATCAGTCTTGGTGAAAATTTACGTGTCATGTGGTTTTGGTTGGTGGGCGTGGCAAAATGACTTGGCCACGCCCTTTAAACGCCGCCATTACCCGCACGTTTCACCGATTTGCACGAAAATCGGTACACACGTAGATCATGCCCAGACGCACAAAAAAGTCTGGGGGACCCTATAGGCTAAACCCAACAGGAAGCCAGCCATTTTGAATTCCGTGGTCATTTTTGGCGTTTTCCACGTGTTGTATTTTAACGAACTCCTCCTACAGGATTTATCATAATGACTTCAAAATCACTGGCTACCATCTACACTGCTTTGTGATCAAAAGTTATTAAAAGACTGCGCTATCGTTGAAGGGCGTATCGGCTTTTTGGCGTCCAAGTTTGACGTTTCGCCATGAAACACGAACTCGCTATAACTTTGGACTACATTGTCCATTCCTCACCAAACTTCGCATGATTCATAATAGTCCCGCCCTGAAAACAGCTACATGACAAAATTCCGTGTTTGTCATAGCGCCCCCTGCTGGCGACAGGAAATGACATGTTTTACGCTGTGAAGTGCTGCTCCCAGCACACTGACCATATCCAGCTCAAATCTAGTCTGAAAGGCCTTAAGACCTTGGCGATGCTACGTCATGAAGATTGTGACGTATCGTCAAATGGCGTTGCCCTGACAGCATGGCGAAGGTCAGCGTTTCACAGAACACAGGAAGTGACCCTGGCTTCAGTGTACTTGATCGAATCTGTCTGAAATTTCACATGCTTGTTAATGGTCCGGGTCCGAACATGTGCTATGAGTTTCGTCAATGGGCCTGGCCAAATGGCTTGGCCACGCCCTCTAAACACCGCCATTACCGCCACGTTTCACCGACATGCACGAAAATCGGTACACACGTAGATCATGCCCGGACGCACAACAATGTATCGGACAACCCATAGGCTAATCCCAACAGGAAGTCGGCTATTTTGAATTTTGTGGTCATTTTTGGCGTTTTTCACGCGTCGAATTTTAACGAACACCTTCTACGGGATTCATCAGATCGGCTTCAAAATTGGTGTGAACCTTCCAGGCTAGTTTGTGATTAAAATTTATTAAAAGATTCTGTTTCAGTTAAAGGGTGTTGCCATGAGTTGGCAGCTAATTTTGATGATTCGTCATGAAACAGGAAATGGTTATAACTTTGGCATACATGGTCAGATCTGCACGAAACTTAATATGTTTCATAATAGTCCCACCCTGAACACATATGCATGAGAAAATTCCTCAATTGTCATGGCGCCCCCTGCTGGTGGCATGAAATGTTATGTTTTAGACTTTGAGGTGCTGCTGCGCACATTTTGACCGTATCTCACTCCAATTTGGTGTGGAAAACCTTCAGACCTTGCTAATGCTATGTTGTGCAAGTCGTAACGTTTTTTCGACGGGCTTCGCCCTGACAGCGCAACATAGGTTGACGTTTCGTACAAACACATTAATGGCATTAACTTCTGTGTACACGTTCGCGTCGCCATGAAACTTCACATGTATGATAATAATCCCAGCCTGCATACATCTACATGAAACTCATGAGTCACAGTCATTGCGCAACCTAGTGGGGACAGGAAGTAACACACAATTGCTTCCTACTGTGTCAAAAGGGGGTGAAAATTCAGCACCTGATCCACCAGTGGGCCTCTGGTGACATGGTCGCGGCTGCAGTCGGCTCCGAGTGGCGCGGGGGTGCGAGGGCCCGTTCAATGCTGCTTGCAGCTTTAATTGTTTATTATTCTTTACACTTTTCAAGCCCCAATTTCGCCCCTTTCCCATGCTCAAAAACTCACGAAACTTTGCAAAGTCGTCCGGCCACATCCGAAATTCGATATTTTGGGATGCACGCACAAGGTCGACGCGAAATGGCGAAATAGCGCCCCCTACCAACTTTCAAAAGACCCTCCGCATTGGGCTTTATTTGTCGTAGGCTCACGAAATTTGGTACACACATTTATCATGCCAAGACGCACAAAAAAGTCTCTTAACGTCGTGGTGAAATGTCAACAGGAAGTCAGCCATTTTGATTTGAAGGGTCAAAAAAGGGGCCGATTTTGGCCTTTTTTTGCCATTTCCACTACTTGCATTTGAACGAACTCGTCCTAGGGATTTCATCCAATCGTCTTCAAATTTGGTACATGTCATCATGACCCCATGCAGATCAAAAGTTATTAAAAGAATTTCTGTAGGTCAAAGGGCGTGGCTGCTAGGGCTCGACAAACTTTGGCGACTGTTTTGGAGCGCGCTGTTTCGCTTCGAACGGCTGTCACGCCCACATACTTCATCGTTACAGCTTCAAACTTTCTGCACATGATGAGGGCGCCGCCCTGAACGTATCCAAATATTGACTTTCCACCTAACTCATAGCGCCCCCCGGTGGTAACAGGAAATGACCTGTTTTTACTTTAACATGTACTGATGCCACATAGTTCACCCCATCAACTTCATTCCACTTCTAAAACATGCAGAACAAGTTGGTGAAGCGACATCATGAAGGCCGTGAAGTTACGAGTAATGGCGTCCGTGTGGCGGCGCGGCGACTATCGATCCTTTGCCATGAAATTACGTTTGCCCTTTTGATGTCTTTAATGAAGTCATATCATCATGAAAATTGATAGACAGGTCAAGAATGGCAACCTCTTACATGTGATAGGGGCGTTGCCCATGGGCGGGGCAAAATGCCTCTATAGCGCCCCCTTGAAATCTTCAAAAACCCCTCTCCATAGGGTTTTTTTTGGAGTAGGAAGATGAAAATTGGTACACATGTGTAAGTTGCCCAGACGCACAAAAAAGTCTTTTGCACCATTGGTCTACTCCAAACAGGAAGTTGGCCATTTTGATTTTTCGTGTCATTTTGGCGTGATTTCCACACATTGTATTTGAACGAACTCCTCCTAGGGATTTTGTCCAATCCACTTCAAATTTCTTTCACATCATCCAGAGACGATGCTGATCAAAAGTTATTAAAAGCTTTTCTCTGTGTCAATGGGCGTGGCCGCTATGGTGCCACCATTTTTGATGATGGAAATGACCAGTGTTTACTTTAACATGTACTGATGCCACATAGTTGATCCCATCAACTTCATTCCACTTCTAAAACATGCAGAACAAGTTGGTGAAGCTACACTATGAACACTGTGAAGGTACGAGTTATGGCGTCCGTGTGGCGGCGTGGCAAATATTGATCCCTCGCCATGAAATTACGTTTGCCCTTTTGATGTCTTTAATGAAGTCATATCATCATGAAAATTGATAGACAGATCAAGAATAACAACCTCTTACATGTGATGGGGCGTCAACCATGGGCGGAGCAAAATGCCTCTATAGCGCCCCCTTGAAATCTTGAAAAACACCTCTCCATAGGGGTTTTTTTGGAGTAGGAAGATGAAAATTGGTACACATGTGTAAGTTGTCCAGATGAACAAAAAAGTCTCTTACACCATTGGTCTACTCCAAACAGGAAGTCGGCCATTTTGATTTTCACCTGTCATTTTGGCGTGATTACCACATGTTGTATTTTAACGAACTCCTCCCAGGGATTTTGTCCAATCCACTTCAAATTTCTTTCAGATCATCCCGAGACTATGCTGATCAAAAGTTATTAAAAGCTTTTTTCTATGTCAATGGGCGTGGCCGCTATGGCGCCGCCATCTTTGATCCATCGCCATGCATATTCAAGCAGCACTCTCTCCCACATATTTATCCAAACTGCTTCAGAATGTCTGTGTGCCATCTAGACAACGTTAAATTTTGATGTTGGTCCTGCTATATTGTGAAGACCATGATGTCTCATAAGACACTGCCGCCCTGATGGCGCGGCGAATGTCGATGTTTCGCCAAAACACAGGAAGTGAACATAACTTCAGTTTACTTGGTCGAATCTTCCTGAATCTTTATATGTTTGTCACTGGTCCCGCCCTGAGTATATGATATTAATTTCATTAGTGGGCGTGGCTAAACAAACTCCTCCTCCACAAATGATCCGATTGACTTCAAAACTGGTGTGTAACATATAGACAAGTGTGTGATCAATTCTGATTCACAGAATTGGTCAGCGTTGAACGGTGTGGACGTGGCGTGGCGTCGACTTTACGTCTCGCCATGAACACGAAATTGCTATAACATGAGATTAAATGGTCAAATCTGCTCCAAACTTCACATGTATGATAAAAGTCCAGGCCTGAACACATCTACATGACGCTCACGAGTCATAGTCATAGCGCCACCTAGTGGGGACAGGAAGTAACGCCACAGTGTTTCCTACAGTGTCCGTAGAGGGTGAAAATTCAGCACGTCGTCTGCCAGTCGGCATCTGGCGACATGGTCGCGGCCGCAGCAGGCCCCGAGTGGCGCGGGGTCGCGAGGGCCCGTTCAACGCTGCTTGCAGCTTTAATTAGGGGGCCAAGCCCGCGGGGGCTGGGGAACGCGTATGCCTTGCATACGCGTTTCCCAGCACCAGCGGTGCTGGGAACCCTATTGTTTTTGTTCAGGTTTTTATTAGGGCCCGAGCGACGACAACGTCGTCTGACGAGGACCCTCTTGAAATCGTACTGTTTATTAGGGCCCGAGCACCGTCCGGTGCGAGGACCCTATTGAAACTGAAGGAATTATTATTATTTTTCTTTGCCATTATTCCTTGAAATGAATTGCATTTTTGGAGGCTTAAACATACTCAAAAACTCACCAAATTTGGCATGCGCCTCAGTCGTGGTGAAAATTTACGTGTGATATGGTCTTTGGCGATGGGCGTGGCCAAACGGATTGGCCACGCCCCTTAAACAGCAGCCCCACCTGCATGTTCAACCGACATGCACGAAAATCGGTACACATGTGTATCACACCCAGACGCACAAAAAAGCCTCTTGGACCCATAGGCCAAACCCAACAGGAAGTCGGCCATTTTGAATTTCGTGGTCAATTTTGGCGTTTTCCACGTGCCGTATTTTAACGAACTCCTCCTACGGGATTAATCAGAATGACTTCAAAATCACTGTGAATCATCTAGACTACTTTGTGATCAAAAGTTATTAAAAGATCACGCTATCGTTAAAGGGCATGGCCGTGAGGTGGCGGGAAATTTTGATGTCACGCCATAAAACACGAAAATGCTATAACTTTAGCATTCATGGTCCGATCTGCACCCCACTTCACATGTTTGATAATAGTCCCGCCCTGAACACATCTATATGACAATACTCTGTCACTGGCATAGCACCCCCTCCTGGCGACAGGAAATGACATGTTTTACACTTTGAGGTGCTGCTCCCAGCACATCGACCATATCCAACTCAAATCTGGCAAGACAGGTCTTCAGACCTTGGTCATGTTATATTGTGAAGATCATAACATATCGTCAAACAGCGTTGCCCTGAGAGCGCGGCAAAAGTTGATGCCTCGCCATGAAACACGGAATTGCTATAACATGAGATTAAATGGTCAGATCTGCTCCAAACTTCACATATATGATAATAATCCCGGCCTGAACACATCTACATGAAACTCACGAGTCACAGTCATAGCGCCACCTAGTGGGGACAGGAAGTAACACAATATTTGCTTCCTACAGTGTCCGAAGGGGGTGAAAATTCAGCACCTTGTCTACCAGTCGGCCTCTGCCAGCGTGGTCGCGGCCGCAGCAGGCCCCGAGTGGCACGGGGGTGCGAGGGCCCGTTCAACGCTGCTTGCAGCTTTAATTATTTATTATTCTTTATATATTTCCCGCGCCAATTTCGCCCCTTTCCCATGCTCAAAAACTCACCAAACTTTCCAACGTCGTCCGGCCGGATCCGAAATTCGATATTTTGGGATGTGCGCACAAGGTTGACGCGAAATGGCGAAATAGCGCCCCCTACAAACTTTCAAAAGACCCTCCGCATTGGGGTTTATTTGTCGTAGGCTCACGAAATTTGGTACACACATTTATCATGCCAAGACGCACAAAAAAGTCTCTTAACGTCGTGGTGAAATGTCAACAGGAAGTCGGCCATTTTGATTTGAAGGGTCAAAAAAGGGGACGATTTTGGCCTTTTTTTGCCATTTCCACTACTTGCATTTGAGCGAACTCGTCCTAGGGATTTCATCCAATCATCTTCAAATTTGGTACACGTCATCATGACCCCATGCTGATCAAAAGTTATTAAAAGAATTTCTGTAGATCAAAGGGCGTGGCTGCTAGGGCTCGACAAACTTTGGCGACTGTTTTGGAGCGCGCCGTTTCGCTTCGAACGGCTGTCACGCCCACATACTTCATCGTTACAGCTTCAAACTTGCTGGACATGATGAGGGCGCCGCCCTGAACGTAACCATATATTGACTTTCCACCTATCTCATAGCGCCCCCCGGTGGTAACAGGAAATGACCTGTTTTTACTTTAACATGTACTGATGCCACATAGTTGACCCCATCGACTTTGTTCCACTTCTACAACATGCAGAACAAGTTGGTGAAGCGACATCATGAAGGCCGTGAAGCTACAAGTAACGGCGTCCGTGTGGCGGTGCGGCGACTAACGATCCTTCGCCATGAAATTACGTTTGCCCTTTTGATGTCTTTAATGAAGTCATATCATCATGAAAATTGATAGACAGGTCAAGAATGGCAACCTCTTACATGTGATAGGAGCGTCGCCCATGGGCGGGGCAAAATGCCTCTATAGCGCCCCCTTGAAATCTTCAAAAACCCCTCTCCATAGGGGTTTTTTTGGAGTAGGAAGATGAAAATTGGTACACATGTGTAACTTGTCCAGATGAACAGAAAAGTCTCTTACACCATTGGTCTACTCCAAACAGGAAGTCGGCCATTTTGATTTTCACGTGTCATTATGGCGTGATTACCACACGTTGTATTTTAACGAACTCCTCCTAGGGATTTTGTCCAATCCACTTCAAATTTCTTTCAGATCATCCTGAGACTATGCTGATCAAAAGTTATTAAAAGCTTTTTTCTATGTCGATGGGCGTGGCTGCTATGGCGCCGCCATCTTTGATCCATCGGCATGCATATTCAAGCAGCTCTCTCTCCCACATACTTATTCAAACTGCTTCAAAATGTCTGTGTGCCATCTAGACAACGTTGTGATCAAAAGTTATCAAAAGATTACGCTCACGTTAAAGGGTGTGGCCGTAAGTTGACGGCGAATTTTGATGTCTCGCCATGAAACACGAAATTGCTATAACATGAGATTAAATGGTCAAATCTGCTCCAAACTTCACATGTATGATAATAATCCCAGCCTGAACACATCTGCACGATGCTCACGAGTCATAGTCATAGTGCCACCTAGTGGAGACAGGAAGTAACACTGCATTGTTTCCTACAGCGTCCAAAGGGGGTGAAAATTCAGCGCCTCATCTGCCATTCAGCCTCTGGCCACAAGGTCACGGCGGTAGCAGGCCCGGAGTGGCGTGGGGGCTGCGGTCGCCAACACCCCGAGTTGTGGGCACCCCGAGTTGCGTGGGGGTGCGAGGGCCCGTTCAATGCTGCTTGCAGCTTTAATTAGGGCCCGAGCACCGTCCGGTGCGAGGACCCTATTGAATTTCAAGGAATTATTATTATTATTAGGGCCCGAGCACGTCCGTGCGAGGACCCTATTGAAATCGTAAGAATTATTAGGGCCCGAGCACCGTCCGGTGCGAGGACCCTATTGAAATTGAAGGAATTATTATTATTTTTTTTAGAACTAAATCGCTTATTTGGGGGCTTTATCATATTCGAAAACGCGCAAATTTTGGCGGTCGCATAAGTCGTGGTGAAAATTTACGTGTATTAGGGTCTCCGGCAGTGGGCGGTCCAAAATGGCTAGGCCACGCCCCTTAAACTGCAGCCCCCTGCGGCTCATTTAACCAACATGCACGAAAATTGGTACCCACATGCATGACACCCAGACGCACAAAAAAGTCTCTTGCACCCATAGGCTAAACCCAACAGGAAGTCAGCCATTTTGAATTTGGCGGCCATTTTTGGCGTTTTCCACGTTTTGTATTTTAACGAACTCCTCCTACAGATTTAATCGGATTGACTTCAAAATTTACCTGAGCGAGCTCAACTACCATGTGATCAAAAGTTATTAAAAGATCTTCATTACATTGAAGGGCGCGAGCGCTGCGGAAGGTCAAATTTCGATGTCTCGCCATAAAACACGAGATTGCTATAACTTTGGGGTTAAAGGTCCGATCTGCACCAAACTTTGCAAGATGGATAATAGTCCCACCCTGAACAAGTCTACATGCTCAAATTTTGCAATTGTCATAGCGCCCCCTGCTGGCGACAGGAAATGCCATGTTTTAGACTTTGATGTACTGCTCTGAGCACGTTGACCATATCCAACTCAAATTTGGTCAGAAAGGCCATAACATGTTGATAATGCTATATTATGAAGATCATGATGTCTTGTCAAAGGGCGTCGCCGTGACGGAGCGGCGAAGGTCAACGTTTCGCCAAAACACAATAAATGCCCATAACTTCAGTGTCCTTAGTCGAATCTTTCTGAAACTTCACATGTTTGTAACTGGACCTGCCCTGAATATATGCTATGAATTTCATAAGGGGGCGTGGCTAAATGAGTTGGTCACGCCCTTTAAACAGTAGCCCCCGCGGCCCGTTTCACCAACATGCACGAAAATCGGTACACACATGTAGCACACCCAGACGCACAAAAAAGCCTCTTGGACCTATTGGCCAAACCCAACAGGAACTCGGCCATTTTGAATTTGGCGGCCATTTTCGGCGTTTTGCACGTGTTATATTTTATCGAACTCCTCCTACAGAATTAATCAGAACTGCTTCAAAACCACTGTGCGCCATCTAGATAACGTTGTGATCAAAAGTTATTAAAAGATTATGCACTTGTTGAAGGGCGTGGCCGTGAGGTGGCGGCGAAGTTTGATGTCTCGCCATGAAACATTAAATTGCTATAGCTTTACCATAAATGGTCCGATCTGCACCAAATTTTAAATGCTTGATAATAGTCCCACCCTGAACACGTTTACATGCAGAAATTCTGTAATTGTCATAGCGCCCCCTGCTGGCGGCAGGAAATACCATGTTTTAGACTTTGAGGTGCTGCTCTGACCACATTGACCATATTCAACTCAAATTTGGTCAGAAAGGCCTTAAGATGTTCTTAATGCTATATTGTAAAGACCATGATTTCTCGTCAAACGGTGCCGCCCTCACAGCGCGGCGACTGTCGATGCTTCGCCAAAACACAGGAAGTGAACATAACTTTAGTTTACTTGGTCGAATCTTCCTGAATCTTAATATGCATGTCACTGGTCCCGCCCTGAGCATATGACATTAATTTCATAAGTGGGCGTGGCTAAATAAACTCCTCCTCCACAACTAATCCAATTGACTTCAAAACTGTTGTGTACAATATAGACAAGTATGTGATCAAAAGTTATTCATAGAATTGGTCATCGTTGAGCGGTGTGGGTGTGGCGTGGCGTCAACTTTTGATGTCTCGCCATGAAACACGAAATTGTTATAACATGGGACTAAATGGTCAAATCTGCTCCAAACTTCACATGTATGATAAAAGTCCCGACCTTAACACATCTACATGACACTCAGGAGTCAGACTCATTGTGCCACCTAGTGGAGACAGGAAGTGACATCACATTCCTCCCATGATATCTGAAAGCTTTAAAAATTCAGATCTTCTTTGACTGGGACGAATCAGGCCACGAGGCCGTGGCCGCAAGCACCCCGAGTGGCGCGGGGGTGCGAGGGCCCGTTCAACGCTGCTTGCAGCTTTAATTAGGGGGCCAAGCCCGCGGGGGCTGGGGACCGCGTATGCAAGCATACGCGGTTCCCAGGACCAGCGGTGCTGGGAACCCTATTGTTTTTGTTAAAATTTTTATTAGGGGGCCAAGCCCGCGGGGCCTGGGGGACGCGTATGCAAGCATACGCGTTTCCCAGGACCAGCGGTGCTGGGAACCCTATTGTTTTTGTTCGGATTTTTATAGTTCTTCTTCACTATTATTAGGGGGCCAAGCCCGCGGGGCCTGGGGAACGCGTATGCAAGCATACGCGTTTCCCAGGACCAGCGGTGCTGGGAACCCTATTGTTTTTGTTAAAGTTTTTATTCTTATTAGGCGGCCAAGCCCGCGGGGGCTGGGAACCCTATTGTTTTTGTTCTGATTTTTATTATTCCTATTATTATTATTTTTATTTTTCCGTTGGTAAAAGTGGTGCTGCAGGCTAAACCGTGCAAGGGAGGGCGGTGCAATTTGGAGGGTTGGTCCAGACCCCTGCACGTACCTCAGGCGCAAAAATCCACATATGTCCGCCAGCAGGTGGCGCTATAACCAAGGGAAACACCTTTTGGCCTATAACTCCCACACCGTATGACGCACACTCAAAAGCCTCATATCGACAGATTCCCTGAATAGCCCTGAATAACCTGGACTAGGCCACGCCCATTTCCGCCTATAATTTTTTTTCAGGAAATCGCAAAAACTCGAAAACCTACTTCTTCTAACTCCTCCTTGGGGTTTTGTCCAAAATGTGTGAAATTTGGCACATAGGGTCTTCAGAGGGATCTGATCTAAAGATATCAAAAGAATTTCGTTCTGTCAAAGTATGCGCACATTATTAACGAATAAAATTTTCTAGCTAGCTATAAAAACGCGAACAGTTGCATATCTCGGTCAAAATAAATGCTAATGACACCAAATCTAAGATCCTTGGTTGCCATGTCACTGTGGGGCTATGAGCCAAATTTGACTGATTTCGGCCACTAGGGGGCGCTGCAAACATGGGAACGTTATATCTCTTAAACGGCAACACCGACTTTTCAGAAATTTGGTGGACATGATGCTGGGTCAGTCCTGAGGCCGTATCTTGAAGGTCATCACGACTGGTCAAAGTGGGCGTGGCTTATGACGAGATAAACAACAAACATTTATTTCAGCTCAAGTATTATGCTGAGGGCTGTGAAATTTACAGGGTATATATAGAATGGCAACCAGACCACCCATACCAAAAATTATGCGTTTACTCCACTAGGTGGCGCTGTAACGGATGCAAACGCGTTTTGGCCTGTAACTTCCACATTTTTAATCACATTTTCATAAACTTTATATCAACGTCTTCCCTACATAGAGCCGCATCTTTTGACAAGGCCACGCCCACTTTCACAACACTTTTCTCTTTCTAATTCACTACACGTCAAAAACCTACTTTTTCGAACTCCTCCTAGAGCTTACGCTCCAGCTGCACGAAACTTTGCACATACAGTCTCCAGATGGCTCTGATCAAAATTTATCAAAAGAATTTTGCTACTCCAAAAAAATGCGGTACTTATAAATAAGCAATTTTTTCCGCTAGCTAAAAAACACATACCGTGGCATAGTTTTGTTAAAGTAAAAGCTATCGACATCAAACTCAATCCACACGTTTCAGAGGTCATCCAGAGGCTCTGTGCCAAATTTGGCCAAAATTGACTGATAGGGGGCGCTATAAACAGAGAAAAATGAAGCGGCACGAAAGTTGCTCAGATTCGCACGAAATTTGGCGAGCGCCATGTGGAGTCGCTCCCAAGGCCGTCTGTAAAGTTTAGTGATGTTTGCTCAAAGTGGGCGTGACTTCTTACAACAAACATATTCTGCCTTTGACACTTGCAGTGCTCTTCCCATTACAGTAAGAGGAAGGGAGAGACAGGGCAGCCTTGTTTGACCTCACATTTAACGGCAAACCTCGGCGACGTGCCTTCCGGTGACGAAACGCAGCCGTTTGCGTTGCGTGGGCTCCGCAACGCCCGGGGGCCGAGTCGCGCGGGAGGCTTGGCCCCCGTTCATAACTGCTTGCAGTTCTAGTTAGGGGGCCAAGCCCGCGGGGCCTGGGGGACGCGTATGCACAAGCATACGCGTTTCCCAGGACCAGCGGTGCTGGGAACCCTATTGTTTTTGTTCGGATTTTTATTTTTTTTTTTCTCTATTATTATTTTTATTTTTCCCCCGGTAAAAGTGGTACTGCAGCCTAAAACCGTGCATGGGAGGGTGGTGCAATTTGGAGGGTTGGTCCAGACCCCTGCAGGGACCTCAGACGCAAAAATTGACATATGTCCGCCAGCAGGGGGCGCTATAACCAAGGGAAACACCTTTTGGCCTATAACTCCCACACCGTATGTCGCACATTCAAAAACCTCATATCCCCAGATTCCCTGATTTGCCCTGAATCTCCTGGAAGAAGCCCCGCCCATTTCCGCCCATAATTTTTTTTCAGGAAATCGCAAAAACTTGAAAACCTACTTTTTCGAACTCCTCCTTGGGGTTTGGTCCGATCAGTGTGAAAATTGGCACGTATATTCTTCCCCTGCACCTGATCTAAAGTTATCAAAAGAATTTTGTTCGGTCAAAATATGCGCAAATTATTAACGAATAAAATTTTCTAGCTAGCTATAAAAACACGAAGAGTTGCATAACTCGGTCAAAATAAATGCTAATGACACCAAGTCTGACATACTTGGTTGCCATGTGACTGTGGGGGTATGAGCCATATTTTGCTCATTTTTGCCACTAGGGGGCACTGCAAATATGGCAAACATTGTATCTCTTAAACGGCAGCACCAATTTTTACCAAATTTGGTGGGTATGATGCTGGCTCACTCCTGAGTCCATATCTTGAAGGTAATCCCGAATGGTCAAAGTGGGCGTGGCATATTACGAGATAAACAACAAACATTTATTTCAGCTCAAGTGTTATGAAGAGGGCTGTGAAATTTACAGGGTATATATAGAATAGCACACAGACCACCCCTACCAAAGATTGTTCATCTACTCCACTAGGTGGCGCTGTAACGGAGGCAAACGCATTTTGGCCTGTAACTTCCACATTTTTAATCACATCTTCATAAACTTTATTCCATGTGTTCCCTCAATAGATCCGCATATTTTGACATAGGCCACACCCACTCCCACAGCATATTTCTCTTTGTAAGTCGCTACACGTCAAAAAACTACTTTTTCGAACTCCTCCTAGGGTTTACGCTCCATCTGCACGAAACTTTGCACACACAATCTCCAGATGTGCCTGATCAAAAGTTATCAAAAGAATTTTGCTACTCCAAAAAATGCGGTACTTATAAATAAGCAATTTTTTCTGCTAGCTAAAAAACACATATTGTTACATATTTTTGTCAGAATAAAAGCTATCGACATGAAACTCAACTCACTTGTTTCCAAGGTCGACCAGAGGCTCTGTACCAAATTTGGTGCAAATTGGGCAACAGGGGGCGCTATAAACACGGTAATATCAAGCAACACAAAAGTAGCTCAGATCCGCACGAAATTCGGGGAGCGTGATCTGGAGTCGCTCCTGAGCACGGCCGTAAAGTTTTGTTACATTTGGTCAAAGTGGGCGTGACTTATTAAAACAAACATATTCAGCATTTGACACTTGCAGTGCTCTTCCCACTACAGTAAGAGGAAGGGAGAGACAGGGCAGCCTTGTTTTACCCAACGTTTAACAGCAAACCTCGGCGACGTGCCTCCCGGTGACGAAACAGAGCCGTTTGCGTTGCGTGGGCTCCGCTACGCCCGGGGTCCGAGTTGCGCGGGAGGCTTGGCCCCCGTTCATAACTGCTTGCAGTTCTAGTTATAGTTTTTTTTATTTTTCCGTTGGTAAAAGTGGTGCTGCAGGCTAAACCGTGCATAGGAGGGCGATGCAATTTGGAGGGTTGGTCCAGACCCCTGCAGGGTACGCAGACACAATAATTGACATATGTCCGCCACCAGGGGGCGCTATAACCAAGGAAAACACGTTTTGGCCTATAACTCCCACACCGTATGTCGCACATTCAAAAGCCTCATATCCACAGATTCCCTGAATTGCCCTGAATCAGCTGGGCTAGGCCACGCCCATTTCCGCCTATAATTTTTTTTTGCTACGTAGCGAAAACTGGAAAACCTACTTTTTCGAACTCCTCCTTGGGGTTTTGTCCAATCAGTGTGAAATTTAGCACGTATGCTGTTCAGAGGGATGTCATCTAAAGTTATCAAAACAATTTTGTTCGGTCAAAATATGCGCAAATTATTAACGAATGAATTATTCAAGCTAGCTATAAAAACGCAAACTGTTGCATATCTCGGTCAAAATAAATGCTAACGACACCAACCCTCAGATCCTTGGTTGGCATGCCACTGTGACGCTAAGACCCAAATTTGGCTGATGTTAGCCACTAGGGGGCGCTGCAGATACGGTACATTTATATCTCTTAAACGACAACACCGATTTTAACGAAATTGGCTGGCTACCATGCTGGATGAGTCCTGAGGCCACATCTTGAAGTTAATCGCGACTGATCAAAGTGGGCGTGGCTTATGACGCGATAAACAACAAAGTTTTTTCCAGCACAAGTCTTATGCTGAGAGGTCTGAAATTGACAGGGTATATGTAGAAAAGGACACAGACTGCCCATACCGAAAATTGTGCATCTACTCCACTAGGTGGCGCTATAACAGACGCAAACGCGTTTTGGCGTGTAACTTCCACATTTTAAGTCACATCTTCATAAACTTTATATCCACGTGTTCCCTGCATAGAGCCGCATCTTATGACATAGGCCACGCCCAGTTCCACAACATATTTCTCTTTCTAACTCGCTACACGTCAAAAACCTACTTTTTCAAACTCCTCCTAGGGTTTATGCTCCAGCTGCACGAAACTTTGCACATACAGTCTCCAGATGGCCCTGATCAAAAGTTATCCAAAGAATTTTGCTACTCCAAAAAATGTGGTACTTATAAATAAAAAAATTTTTCTGCTAGCTAAAAAAACACATATTGTTGCATATTTTTGTCAAAGTAAAAGGTATCAAAATGACACTTTAGTCACTTCTTTCAGTGGTCACCCAGACGTTCTGTACCAAATTTGGTGCAAATTGGGCAACAGGGGGCGCTATAAACACGGTAATATCAAGCGACACAAAAGTAGCTTGGATCCGCACGAAATTCGGGGAGCGTGATCTGGAGTCCCTCCCGAGCCCGGCCGTACAGTTTAGTCATGTTTGATCAAAGTGGGCGTGACTTGTCACAACAAACATATTCTGCCTTTGACACTTGCAGTGCTCTTCCCATTACAGTAAGAGGAAGGGAGAGACAGGGCAGCCTCGTTTGACCTCACATTTAACGGCAAACCTCGGCGACGTGCCTTCCGGTGACGAAACAGAGCCGTTTGCGTTGCGTGGGCTCCGCGACGCCCGGGGGCCGAGTCGCGCGGGAGGCTTGGCCCCCTTTCATAACTGCTTGCAGTTCTAGTTAGGGGGCCAAGCCCGCGGGGGCTGGGGACCGCGTATGCTAGCATACGCGGTTCCCAGGACCAGCGGTGCTGGGAACCCTATTGTTTTTGTTAAAATTTTTATTATTATTATTTTTATTTTTCCGTTGGTAAAAGTGCTGCTGCAGGCTAAACCGTGCAAGGGAGGGCGGTGCAATTTGGAGGGTTGGTCCAGACCCCTGCACGTACCTCAGGTGCAAAAATACACATATGTCCGCCAGCAGGTGGCGCTACAACCAACGGAAACATGTTTTGGCCTATAACTCCCACACCGTATGACACACATTCAAAAGCCTCATATCACCAGATTCCCTCAATAGCCCTGAATCACCTGGGCTAGGCCACGCCCATTTCCGCCTATAATTTTTTTTCAGGAAATCGCAAAAACTCCAAAACCTACTTTTTCTAACTCCTCCTTGGGGTTTTGTCCAAACTGTGTCAAATTTGGCACGTACGGTCTTTAGAGGGATCTCATCTAAAGTTATCAAAAGAATTTCGTTCTGTCAAAGTACGCGCAAATTATTAACGAATGAACTTTTCTAGCTAGCTATAAAAACACGAACAGTTGCATAACTCGGTCAAAGTAAATGCTAATGACACCAAAACTGAGATCTTTACTTGCCATGTGACTGTGGGGCTAAGAGCCAAATTTGGCTGATTTCGGCCACTAGGGGGCGCTGCAAACATGGGAACGTTATATCTCTTAAACGGCAGCACCGATTTTTACAAAATTTGCTGGGTATGATGCTGGGTCACTCCTGAGGCCATACCTTGAAGGTAATCCCGACTGGTCTAAGTGGGCGTGGCTTATTACGAGATAAACAATAAACTTTTATTTCAGCTCAAGTATTACGCTGACGGCTGTGAAATTTACAGGGTATATATAGAATACGACACAGACCACCCATTCCAAAAATTGTGCATCTACTCCACTAGGTGGCGCTGTAATAGACGCAAACGCATTTTGGCCTGTAACTTCCACATTTTTAATCACATCTTCATAAACTTATATCCACGTGTTCCCTGAATAGAGCCGCATCTTTTGACATAGGCCACGCCCACTTCCACAGCATATTTCTCTTTGTAAGTCGCTACACGTTAAAAAACCTACTTTTTTGAACTCCTCCTACATTTTATGTTCCATCCACACGAAAATTTGCATACACAATCTCCAGATGGGCATGATCAAAAGTTTTCAAAAGAATTTTGCTACTCCAAAAAATACGGAACTTATAAATAATCATTTTTTTTCTGCTAGCTAAAAAACACATACTGTTGCATATTTTTGTCCAAGTAAAAGCTATAGACATCAAACTCAAATCACTTGTTTCAGAGGTCAACCACAGGGTCTGTACCAAATTTGGTGCAAATTGGTCAAAAGGGGGCGCTATAAACTGAGAAAAATCAAGGGATACAAAAGTTGCTCAGATTCGCACGAAATTTGGCGAGCACCATGTGGACTGACTCCCGAGGCCGCCTGTAAAGTTTAGTGCTGTTTGGTCAAAGTGGGCGTCACTTCTTACAGCAAACATATTCAGCCTTTCACACTGCTCTTCCCATTACAATAAGAGCAACAAACAGAGAGGGCAGCCTTGCTCGACCCAGTGTTCGATAGCAGATCTTGGCGGTGTGCCTCCCGGTGACAAAACAGAGCCGTTCGCGTTGCGTGGGCTCCGCGACGCACGGGGGCCGAGTCGCGCGGGAGGCTTGGCCCCCTTTCATAACTGCTTGCAGTTCTAGTTAGGGGGCCAAGCCCGCGGGGGCTGGGAACCGTATGCAAGCATACGCGTTTCCCAGCACCAGCGGTGCTGGGAACCCTATTGTTTTTGTTCTGATTTTTATTCATCTTCTTTTTTTTATTATTCTTCCGTTGATAAAAGTCCGGCTGCAGCCTAAACCGTACAAGGGAGGGTGGTGCAATTTGGAGGGATGGTCCAGACCCCTGCACGTACCTCAGACGCAAAAATTCACATATGTCCGCCACTAGGTGGCGCTATAACCAAGGAAAACACCTTTTGGCCTATAATTCCCACACCGTATGTCACACATGCAAAAACTTCATATCCTCACATTCCCTGAATAGGGATGCATCACCTGGGCTAGGCCACGCCCATTTCCGCCTATAATTTTTTTTCGCTACATCGCGAAAACTGGAAAACCTACTTTTTCGAACTCCTCCTTGGGGTTTTGTCCGATCAGCGTCAAACTTGGCGTGTACAGTCTACGGTTGTAACTGATCTAAAGTTATCAAAAGAATTTTGCTCGGTAAAAAGATGCACAAATTATTAACGAATGAATTTTTCAAGCTAGCTATAAAAACGCGAACTGTTGCATATCTCGGTCAAAATAAATGCTAACGACACCAAACCTCAGATCCTTGGTAGGCATGCCACTGTGAGGCTAAGATCCAAATTTGGCTGATGTTAGCCACTAGGGGGCGCTGCAGATACGGTACATTTATATCTCTTAAACGACAACACCGATTTTAACGAAATTGGCTGGCTACCATGCTGGATGACTCCTGAGGCCACATCTTGAAGTTAATCGCGACTGGTCAAAGTGGGCGTGGCTTATGACGCGATAAACAACAAACGTTTATTTCAGCACAAGTATTATGCTGAGAGGTCTGAAATTGACAGGGTATATGTAGAATAGGACACAGACTGCCCATACCGAAAATTGTGCATCTACTCCACTAGGTGGCGCCATAACAGATGCAAACGCGTTTTTGGCGTGTAACTTCCACATTTTAAGTCACATCTTCATAAACTTTATATCCACGTGTTCCCTGCATAGAGCCGCATCGTATGACATAGGCCACGCCCAGTTCCACAACATATTTCTCTTTCTAATTCGCTACACGTCAAAAACCTACTTTTTCGAACTCCTCCTAGGGTTTACGCTCCAGCTGCACGAAACTTTGCACATACAGTCTCCAGATGGCCCTGATCAAAAGTTATCAAAAGAATTTTGCTACTCCAAAAAATGCGGTACTTATAAATAAACAATTTTTTGTGCTAGCTAAAAAACACATATTGTTGCATATTTTTGTCAAAGTAAAAGGTATCAACATGAAACTTCAGTCACTTCTTTCAGTGGTCACCCAGAGGTTCTGTACCAAATTTGGTGCAAATTGGGCAACAGGGGGCGCTATAAACACGGTAATATCAAGCGACACAAAAGTAGCTTGGATCCGCACGAAATTCGGGGAGCGTGATCTGGAGTCCCTCCCGAGCCCGGCCGTAAAGTTTAGTCATGTTTGATCAAAGTGGGCGTGACTTGTCACAACAAACATATTCTGCCTTTGACACTTGCAGTGCTCTTCCCATTACAGTAAGAGGAAGGGAGAGACAGGGCAGCCTTGTTTGACCTCACATTTAACGGCAAACCTCGGCGACGTGCCTTCCGGTGATGAAACAGAGCCGTTTGCGTTGCGTGGGCTCCGAGTCGCGCGGGGGCCGAGTCGCGCGGGAGGCTTGGCCCCCTTTCATAACTGCTTGCAGTTCTAGTTATTATTTTTATTTTTCCACCGCTAAAAGTGGTGCTGCAGGCTAAACCGTGCAAGGGAGGGTGTTGCAATTTGGAGGGTTGGTCCAGACCCCTGCACGTACCTCAGGCGCAAAAATTCACATATGTCCGCCAGCAGGTGGCGCTATAACCAAGGGCAACACGTTTTGGCCTATATCTCCTGCACAGTATGTCGCACATTCAAAAGCCTCATATCCCAAGATTCCCTGAATTGCCCTGAATCACCTGGGCTAGGCCACGCCCATTTCCGCCTATAATTTTTTTTCGCTATGTCGCCAAAACTGGAAAACCTACTTTTTCGAACTCCTCGTTGGGGTTTTGTCTGATCAGTGTGAAATTTGACCCGTATGCTCTTCAGAGGGATCTGATCTAAAGTTATCAAAAGAATTTTGTTCAGTCAAAATATGCGCTAATTATTAACGCATAAATTTTTCTAGCTAGCTATAAAAACACAAACAGTTGCATATCTCGGTAAAAATAAATGCTAATGACACCAAGTCTGAGATCCTTCATTGCCATGTGACTGTGGGGGTATGAGCCAAACTTGGCTGGTGTTGGCCTCTAGGGGGCGCTGCAAATATGCCAACGTTATATCTCTTAAACGGCAACACCGATTTTTACCAAATTTGGTAGGTATGATGCTGGGTCACTCCTGAGGCCATATCTTGAAGGTAATCCAAACTGGTCAAAGTGGGCGTGGCTTATTACGAGATAAACAACAAACATTTATTTCAGCTCAAGTATTATGCTGAGGGCTGTGAAATTTACAGGGTATATATAGAATAGCACACAGACCAGGCCTACCAAAAATTGTGCGTCTACTCCACTAGGTGGCGCTGTGACCGACTCAAACGCATTTTAGCCTCTAACTTCTACATTTTAAATCACATCTTCATAAACTTTATATCCCCGTATTCCCTACATAGATCCGCATCTTCTGACATAGGCCACGCCCACTCCCACAGCATATTTCTCTTTGTAAGTCGCTACATGTCGAAAACCTACTTTTTCGAAATCCTCCTAGTGTTTAAACTCCATCTGCACGAAACTTTGCACGTACAATCTCAAGACATGCCTCATCAAAAGTTATCAAAAGAATTTTGCTACTCCAAAAAATGCGGTACTTATAAATAAACAATTTTTTCCGCTAGCTAAATAACACATACCGTTGCATATTTTTGTCAAAGTAAAAGCTATCGACATGAAACTCAAATCACTTGTTTCAGAGGTCAACCAGGGACTCTGTACCAAATTTGGCGCAAATTGCCCGATAGGGGGCGCTATAAACAGAGAAAAATCAAGCAACGCAAAAGTTGCTCGGATTCGCACGAAATTTGGCGAGCGCCATGTGGAGTCGCTCCCGAGGCCAGCTATAAAGTTTAGTTATGTTTGGTCAAAGTGGGTGTGACTTGTTACAACAAACATATTCAACATTTGACACTTGCAGTGCTCTTTCCACTACAGTAAGAGGAAGGCAGAGACAGGGCAGCCTTGTTTTGCCCAAGACTTAACGGCAAACCTCGGCAACGTGCCTCCCGGTCACGAAACAGAGCCGTTTGCGTTGCGTGGGCTCCGCTACGCCCAGGGGCCGATTCGCGCGGGAGGCTTGGCCCCCGTTCATAACTGCTTGCAGTTCTAGTTAGGGGGCCAAGCCCGCGGGGGCTGGGGGACGCGTATGCAAGGCATACGCGTTCCTCAGCACCAGCGGTGCTAGGAACCCTATTGTAATTGTTCAGATTTTTATTTTTATTTTTCCCCCGGTAAAAGTGGTGCTGCAGGCTAAACCGTGCATGGGAGGGCAGTGCAATTTGGAGGGTTGGTCCAGACCCCTGCACGTACCTCAGACGCAAAAAAATGATATATGTCTGCCAGCAGGTGGCGCTATAACCAAGGGAAACGCTTTTTTGCCTATAACTCCCACACCGTATGTCGCACATTCAAAAAACCTCATATCCACAGATTCCCTGAATAGCCCTGAATCCCCTGGGCTAGGCCACGCCCATTTCCGCCCCCCATTTTTTTCTCGCAAAATCACGAAAACTGTAAAACCTACTTTTTCGAACTCCTCCATGGGGTTTTGTCTGATCAGTGTGAAATTTGGCACGTGCGGTCTTCAGACAGACCTGATCTAAAAGTTATCAAAAGAATTTTGTTCGGTCAAAATATGCGCAAAGTATTAACGAATAAAATTTTCTAGCTAGCTATAAAAACGCGAACAGTTGCATATCTCGGTCAAAGTAAATGCTAACGACACCAAATCCGAAATCCTTGGTTGGCATGCAAACTGTGGGGGTATGAGCCAACTTTGCCTGATTTTGACCACTAGGGGGCGCTGCAAATATAGCAACGTTATATCTCTTAAACAGAAGCACAGATTTTTACGAAATTAGGTGGGTATGATGCTGGGTCACTCCTGAGGATATATCTTTAAGGTAATCACAACTGGTCAAAGTGGGCGTGGCTTATTACCACATAAACAAGAAACATTTATTTCAGCTCAAGTATTATGCTCAGGCCTGAGAAATTTACAGGGTATATATAGAATTGCACACAGAATAGCCATACCAAAAATTGTGCATCTACTCCACTAGGTGGCGCTGTAACGGACACAAACGCATTTTGGCCTGGACCTTCCACATTTTAAATCACATCTTCATAAACTTTATATCCACGTGTTCCCTGAGTAGATCCGCATCTTCTGACCTAGGCCACGCCCACTCCCACAGCATATTTCTCTTTGTAAGTCACTACACGTTAAAAACCTACTTTTTCGAACTCCTCCTAGGGTGTACGCTCCATCTGCACAAAACTTTGCACACACAATCTCCAGACTTGCCTGATCAAAAGTTATCAAAAGAATTTTGCTACTCCAAAAAACGCGGTACTTATAAATAAACAATTTTTTTCCGCTAGCTAAAAAACACATACCGTTGCATATTTTAGTCAAAGTAAAAAGCTATCAACATGAAACTCAGTCCACACGTTTCAGATGTCCAACCACAGGCTATGTGCCCAAATTTGCGCAAATTGACCGATAGGGGCGCTATAAAACAGAGAAATATGAAGTGACATAAAAGTTCATCGGATTTGCACGAAATTTGGTGAGCTTGATGTGGAGTCCCTCCTGAGGCCGGCCGTAAAGTTATGTACTGTTTGGTCAAAGTGGCCGTGACTTGTTACAACAAACATGTTCAGGAATAATACAGGGATTCCAGTGCTCTTCCCATTACAGTAAGAGGAATGGAGAGAGAGGGCAGCCTTATTTGAGCACACGTTCGACTGCAAGTCTTGGGGACGTGCCTCCCGGTCACGAAACAGAGCCGTTTGCGTTGCGTTTGCTCCGCTACGCCCGGGGGCCGAGTCGCGCGGGAGGCTTGGCCCCCGTTCATAACTGCTTGCAGTTCTAGTTATTAGGGGGCCAAGCCCGTGGGGCCTGGGGGACGCGTATGCACAAGCATACGCGTTTCCCAGGACCAGTGGTGCTGGGAACCCTATTGTTTTTGTTCCGATTTTTATTAGGGGGCCAAGCCCGCGGGGCCTGGGGAACGCGTATGCAAGCATACGCGTTTCCCAGGACCAGCGGTGCTGGGAACCCTATTGTTTTTGTTAAAGTTTTTTATTCTTATTAGGGGGCCAAGCCCGCGGGGCCTGGGGGACGCGTATGCACAAGCATACGCGTTTCCCAGGACCAGCGGTGCTGGGAACCCTATTGTTTTTGTTCGGATTTTTATCGTTATTATTAGGGGGCCAAGCCCGCGGGGGCTGGGGAACGCGACTGCAAAGCAGACGCGTTTCCCAGCACCAGCGGTGCTGGGAACCCTATTGTTTTTTGTTCGGATTTTTATTCTTTTTTTTTTTTTTTTTTATTATTATTCTTCCGTTGATAAAAGTCCGGCTGCAGCCTAAACCGTACAAGGGAGGGCGGTGCAATTTGGAGGGATGGTCCAGACCCCTGCACGTACCTCAGACGCAAAAATTCACATATGTCTGCCACTAGGTGGCACTAATAACCAAGGAAAACACCTTTTGGCCTATAACTCCCACACCGTATGTCACACATGCAAAAACCTCATATCCTCTGATTCCCTCAATAGGTCTGCATCAGCTGGGCCAGGCCACGCCCATTTCCGCCTAGAATTTTTTTTCGCTACATCACAAAAACTGGAAAAAGCTACTTTTTCAAACTCCTCCTTGGGGTTTTGTCCGATCAGTGTGAAATTTGGCAGGTACAGTCTTCAGATGGACGTGATCTAAAGTTATCAAAAGAATTTTGCTCGGTCAAAAAATGCGCAAATTATTAACGAATAAATTTTTATAGTTAGCTATAAAAACACGAAGACTTGCATATCTCGGTCAAAATAAATGCTAATGATACCAAATCTGAGATCCTTGATTGGCATGTCACTGTGGGGTAAGGAGCAAAATTTGGCTGATTTTGTCCACTAGGGGGCGCTGCAAATACGGGACATTTATATCTCTTAAACGGCAAAACCGATTTTTACCAAATTTGGTGGGCATGATGCTGGGTCACTCCTGAGGCCATATCTTGAAGGTCATCACGACTGGTCAAAGTGGGCGTGGCTTAATACGAGATAAACAAAACACATTTATTTCAGCTCAAGTATTACGCTGAGGCCTGTGAAATTTACAGGGTATATATAGAATGGAACACAGACCAACCACACCAAAAATTGTGCGTCTACTCCCCTAGGTGGCGCTGTAACGGATGCAAACGCGTTTTGGCCTGTAACTTCCACATTTTTGATCACATTTTCATAAACTTTATATCCATGTGTTCCCTACATAGAGCCGCATCTTTTGACATAGGCCACGCCCAGTTCCACAACACATCTCTCTTTGTAATTTGCTACACGTCAAAAACCTACTTTTTCGAACTCCTCCTAGGGTTTACGCTCCAGCTGCACGAAACTTTGCACATACAGTCTCCAGATGGCCCTGATCAAAAGTTATCAAAAGAATTTTGCTACTCCAAAAAATGCGGTACTTATATAAATAAACAATTTTTCCTGCTAGCTAAAAAACACATATTGTTGCATATTTTTGTCAAAGCAAAAGGTATCAACATGAAACTTAAGTCACTTCTTTCAATGGTCACCCAGAGGTTCTGTACCAAATTTGGTGCAAATTGGGCAACAGGGGGCGCTATAAACACGGTAATATCAAGCGACACAAAAAGTAGCTTGGATCCGCACGAAATTCGGGGAGCGTGATCTGGAGTCCCTCCCGAGGCCGGCCGTAAAGTTTAGTCATGTTTGATCAAAGTGGGCGTGACTTGTTACAACAAACATATTCTTCCTTTGACACTTGCAGTGCTCTTCCCATTACAGTAAGAGGAAGGGAGAGACAGGGCAGCCTCGTTTGACCTCACATTTAACGGCAAACCTCGGCGACGTGCCTTCCGGTGACGAAACAGAGCCGTTTGCGTTGCGTGGGCTCCTCGACGCCCGGGGGCCGAGTCGCGCGGGAGGCTTGGCCCCCTTTCATAACTGCTTGCAGTTCTAGTTATTAGGGGGCCAAGCCCGCGGGGGCTGGGGAACGCGACTGCAAAGCAGACGCGTTTCCCAGCACCAGCGGTGCTGGGAACCCTATTGTTTTTGTTAAAGTTTTTATTATTATTTTTATTTTTCCACGGTAAAACTCTTGCTGCAGCCTAAACCGTGCATGGGAGGGCGGTGCAATTTGGAGGGTTGGTCCAGACCCCTGCACGTACCTCAGGCGCAAAAAATCACATATGTCCGCCAGCAGGGGGCGCTATAACAAGGGAAACGCGTTTTGGGCTATAACTCCCACACCGTATGTCGCACATTCAAAAGCCTCATATCCACAGATTCCCTGAATAGCCCTGAATCACCTGGGCTAGGCCACGCCCATTTCCGCCTATAATTTTTTTACCGCAAAATCGCGAAAACTGGAAAACCTACTTTTTCGAACTCCTCCTTGGGGTTTTGTCCGATCAGTGTGAAATTTGGCACGAACAGTCTTCTGATGGACCTGACCAAAAGTTATCAAAAGAATTTTGATCCGTCAAAGTATGTGCAAATTATTAACGAATACATTTTTCAAGCTAGCTATAAAAATGCGAACAATTGCATATCTCGGTCAAAATAAATGATAACGACACCAAGTCTGAAATCCTTCTTTGGCATGTCACTGTGAGTGTGTGAGCAAAATTTGGCTAATGTTGGCCACTAGGGGGCGCTGCAAATATGGGACATTTATATCTCTTAAACAGCAACACCGATTTTTATGAAATTTGGTGGGTATGATCTTGGGTCACTCCTGAGGCCATATCTTGAAGGTAATCATGACTGGTCAAAGTGGGCGTGGCTTATTACGAGATAAAAAAACACACATTTATTTCAGCTCTAGTGTTATGCTGAGGGCTGTGAAATTTACAGGGTATATATAGAATAGGACACAGACCACCCATACCAAAAATTGTGCATCTACTCCACTAGGTGGCGCTGTAATGGATGCAAATGCATTTTGGCCTGTAACTTCCACATTTTTAATCACATCTTCAAAAACTTTATATCCACGTGTTCCCTAAATAGATCTGCATCTTTTGACATAGGCCAACGCCCACTCCCACAGCATATTTCTCTTTGTAAGTCGCTACATGTCAAAAACCTACTTTTTCCAACTCCTCCTAGGGTTTACGCTCCATCTGCACGAAACTTTGCAGACACAATCTCCAGACGTGCCTGATCAAAAGTTATCAAAAGAATTTTGCTACTCCAAAAAATGCGCTACGTATAAATAAATATTTTTTTTATGCTAGCTAAAAAACACATACTGTTGCATATTTTTGTCAAAGTAAAAAGCTATCGACATCAAACTCAACTCACTTGTTTCAGAGGTCAACCAGAGGCTTTCTGCCAAATTTGGCACAAATTGGCCAATAGGGGGCGCTACAAACAGAGTAAAATCAAGCGACACGAAAGTTGCTCAGATTCGCACGAAATTTGGCGAGCGCCATGTGGAGTCGCTCCCGAGGCCGGCTATAAAGTTTAGTGATGTTTGGTCAAAGTGGGCGTGACTTGTTACAACAAACATATTCAGCCTCTCACACTGCTCTTCCCATTACAATAACAGCAATGAAGAAAGAGCGCAGCCTTGTTCGACCCAACGCTCGATAGCAGATCTTGGCGGTGTGCCTCCACGTGAGGAAACAGAGCCGCTTGCGTTACGTGGCCTTCGTGACGCGTGGGGGCCGAGTCGCGCGGGAGGCTTGGCCCCCGTTCATAACTGCTTGCAGTTCTAGTTATTATAATTTTTATTTTTATTCTTCCGTTGATAAAAGTGGTGCTGCAGGCTAAACCATGCAAGGGAGGGTGGTGCAATTTGCAAGATTGGTCCAGACCCCTGCAGGGACCTCAGCCGCAAAAAATGACATATGTCCACCAGCAGGTGGCGCTATAACCAAGGGAAACGCCTTTTGGCCTACAAGTCCCAAACCCTTTGTCGCACATTCAAAAGCCTCATATCCACAGATTCCCTGAATTGCCCTGAATCACCTGGGCTAGGCCACGCCCATTTCCGC
Organism: Lutjanus argentimaculatus; assembly: GCA_034769285.1. NCBI lineage: Eukaryota > Metazoa > Chordata > Actinopteri > Lutjaniformes > Lutjanidae > Lutjanus > Lutjanus argentimaculatus. The sequence goes on from JAWZSL010000126.1 coordinate 26,482, forward strand.
CTATAATTTTTTTCCAGAAAATTGCAAAAAATGCAAAACCTACTTCTTAGAACATCTCCTTGGGGTTTGGTCCAATCAGTGTGAAATTTGCCACGTACAGTCTTCATCTGGACCTGATATAAAGTTATCAAAAAGATTTTTGTTCGGTCAAAATATGCGCTAATTATTAACGAATTAATTTTTGTAGCTAGCTATAACAATGTAAACAGTTGCATATCTCAGTCAAAATAAAAGCTAATGACACGAAGTCAGAGATCCTTGGTTGGCATGTCACTCTGGGGGTATGAGCCAAATTTGGCTCATTTTGGCCACTAGGGGGCGCTACAAGTGTGGGAACATTATATCTCTTAAATGGCAAAACCGATTTTTACCAAATTTGGGGGGCATGACGCTGGGTCACTCCTGAGGCCATGTCTTGAAGGTAATCACGACTGCTCACAGTGGGCGTGGCTTATTACGAGATAAACAACAAACATTTATTTCAGCTCAAGTATTACGCTGATGGCTGTGAAATTTACAGGGAATATATAGAATAGGACACAGACCACCCATACCAAAAATTGTGCATCTACTCCACTAGGTGGCGCTGTAATGGATGCAAACGCATTTTGGCCTGTAACTTCCACATTTTTAATCACATCTTCATAAACTTTATATCCACGCGATCCCTACATAGAGCCACATCTTTTGACATAGGCCACGCCCACTCCCACAGCACATTTCTCTTTGTAAGTCGCTACATGTCAAAAACCTACTATTTTGAACTCCTCCTAGGGTTTACACTCCATCTGTACGAAACTTTGCACACACAAATCTTCAGACTCGCCCGATCAAAAGTTAACAAAAGAATTTTGCTACTCTAAAAGACGCGTTACTTATAAATAAGCAATTTTTTCTTCTAGCTAAAAAAACACATACCATTACATAATTTTGTCAAAATAAAAGCTATCTAGATGAAACTCAAATCACTTGTTGCAGAGGTCAACCAGAGGCTCTGTGCCAAATTTGGCGCAAATTGGGCAACAGGTGGCGCTATAAACAGACAAACATTAAGCGACAAAAAAGTTGCTTGGATTCGCACCAAATTTGGCGAGCGCGATCTGGAGTCCCTCCCGAGCCCGTCCGTAAAGTTTAGTGATGTTTGGTCAAAGTGGGCGTGACTTGTTACAACAAACATATTCTGCCTTTGACACTTGCAGTGCTCTTCCCATTGCAATAAGAGGAACGGAGAGAGAGGGCAGCCTTCTTCGACCCCACGTTCAATAGCAGATCTTGGCGGTGTGCCTCCTGGTAACACAATGGAGCCGTTTGCGTTACGTGGGTTCCACTACGCCCAGGGGCTGAGTCACGCGGGAGGCTTGGCCCCCGTTCATAACTGCTTGCAGTTCTAGTTAGGGGGCCAAGCCCGCGGGGCCTGGGGGGACGCGTATGCAAGCATACGCGTTTCCCAGGACCAGCGGTGCTGGGAACCCTATTGTAATTGTTCAGATTTTTATTTATAGTTCTTCCTTATTTTTATTTTTCCACCGCTAAAAGTGTTGCTGCAGGCTAAACCGTGCAAGGGAGGGCGGTGCAATTTGGAGGGTTGGTCCAGACCCCTGCACGTACCTCAGGCGCAAAAAATCACATATGTCCGCCAGCAGGGGCGCTATAACAAGAGAAACGCGTTTTGGGCTATAACTCCCACAACCGTATGTCGCACATTCAAAAGCCTCATATCCACTGATTCCCTGAATAGTACTGAGTCACCTGGGCTAGGCCACGCCCATTTCCGCCTAGAATTTTTTTCCCGCAAAATCACGAAAACTCGAAAACCTACTTTTTCGAACTCCTCCTTGGGGTTTTGTCCGATTACTGTGAAATTTGGCATGTTCAGTCTTCTGATGGTCCTGATCTAAAGTTATCAAAAGAATTTTGTTCGGGTCAAAATATGCGCAAATTATTAACGAATAAATTTTTATAGCTAGCTATAAAACCGTCAACAGTTCGATATCTCGGTCAAAATAAATCCTAACAACACCAAATCTGAGATCCTAGGTTGCCATATGGCTGTGGGTGTGTGAGCCAACTTTGGCTAATGTTGGCCACTAGGGGGCGCTGCAAATATTGGACATTTATATCTTGTAAACGGCAACACCGATTTTTACCAAATTTGGTGGGTATGACGCTGTGTCACTCCTGAAGCCATATCTTGAAGGTAATCACGACTGGCCAAAGTGGGCGTGGCTTATTACAAGATAAACAACAAACATTTATTTCAGCTCAAGCATTATGCTGAGGGCTGTGAAATTTACAGGGTATATATAGAATAGGACACAGACCATCTATACCAAAAACTGCACATGTACTCCACTAGGTGGCGCTGTGACGGACGCAAACGCATTTTGGCCTGTAACATCCACATTTTAAATCACATTTTCATAAACTTTATATCCACGTGTTCCCTACATAGAGCTGCATCTTCTGACATAGGCCACGCCCACTCCCACAGCACATTTCTCTTTGTAAGTCGCTACATGTCAAAAACCTACTTTTTCGAACTCCTCCTAGGGTTTACGCTCCATGTGCACGACACTTTGCACACACAGTCTCCAGACGTGCCTCATCAAAAGTTATCAAAAGAATTTTCCTACTCCAAAAAACGCGGTACTTATAAATAAACATTTTTTTTCTGCTAGCTAAAAAACACATACTGTTGGATATTTTTGTCAAAGTAAAAGCTATCGACATCAAACTCAGTCCACACGTTTCAGAGGTCAACCACAGGCTATGTGCCCAAATTTGCGCAAATTGACCAATAGGGGGCGCTATAAACAGAGAAATATGAAGTGACATAAAAGTTCATCCGATTTGCACGAAATTTGGTGAGCTTGATGTGGAGTCCCTCCTGAGGCCGGCCGTAAAGTTATGAACTGTTTGGTCAAAGTGGGCGTGACTTGTTACAACAAACATGTTCAGGAATAATACAGAGCTTCCAGTGCTCTTTCCATTACAATAAGAGGAATGGAGAGAGAGGGCAGCCTTGTTTGAGCACACGTTCAGCTGCAAGTCTCGGGGACGTGCCTCCCGGTCACGAAACAGAGCCATTTGAGTTGCGTGGGCTCCGCGACGCCCGGGGGCCGAGTCGCGCGGGAGGCTTGGCCCCCGTTCATAACTGCTTGCAGTTCTAGTTATAGTTTTTTTTATTTTTCCGTTGGTAAAAGTGGTGCTGCAGGCTAAACCGTGCATAGGAGGGCGATGCAATTTGGAGGGTTGGTCCAGACCCCTGCAGGTACGCAGACACAATAATTGACATATGTCCGCCACCAGGGGGCGCTATAACCAAGGAAAACACGTTTTGGCCTATAACTCCCACACCGTATGTCGCACATTCAAAAGCCTCATATCCACAGATTCCCTGAATTGCCCTGAATCAGCTGGGCTAGGCCACGCCCTTTTTCCGCCTATAATTTTTTTTTTGCTACGTAGCGAAAACTGGAAAACCTACTTTTTCGAACTCCTCCTTGGGGTTTTGTCCAATCAGTGTGAAATTTAGCACGTATGCTGTTCAGAGGGATGTCATCTAAAGTTATCAAAACAATTTTGTTCGGTCAAAATATGCGCAAATTATTAACGAATGAATTATTCAAGCTAGCTATAAAAACGCAAACTGTTGCATATCTCGGTCAAAATAAATGCTAACGACACCAACCCTCAGATCCTTGGTTGGCATGCCACTGTGACGCTAAGACCCAAATTTGGCTGATGTTAGCCACTAGGGGGCGCTGCAGATACGGTACATTTATATCTCTTAAACGACAACACCGATTTTAACGAAATTGGCTGGCTACCATGCTGGATGAGTCCTGAGGCCACATCTTGAAGTTAATCGCGACTGATCAAAGTGGGCGTGGCTTATGACGCGATAAACAACAAAGTTTTTTCCAGCACAAGTCTTATGCTGAGAGGTCTGAAATTTACAGGGTATATGTAGAAAAGGACACAGACTGCCCATACCGAAAATTGTGCATCTACTCCACTAGGTGGCGCTATAACAGACGCAAACGCGTTTTGGCGTGTAACTTCCACATTTTAAGTCACATCTTCATAAACTTTATATCCACGTGTTCCCTGCATAGAGCCGCATCTTATGACATAGGCCACGCCCAGTTCCACAACATATTTCTCTTTCTAACTCGCTACACGTCAAAAACCTACTTTTTCAAACTCCTCCTAGGGTTTATGCTCCAGCTGCACGAAACTTTGCACATACAGTCTCCAGATGGCCCTGATCAAAAGTTATCCAAAGAATTTTGCTACTCCAAAAAATGTGGTACTTATAAATAAAAAATTTTTTCTGCTAGCTAAAAAACACATATTGTTGCATATTTTTGTCAAAGTAAAAGGTATCAAAATGACACTTTAGTCACTTCTTTCAGTGGTCACCCAGACGTTCTGTACCAAATTTGGTGCAAATTGGGCAACAGGGGGCGCTATAAACACGGTAATATCAAGCGACACAAAAGTAGCTTGGATCCGCACGAAATTCGGGGAGCGTGATCTGGAGTCCCCCCCGAGCCCGGCCGTACAGTTTAGTCATGTTTGATCAAAGTGGGCGTGACTTGTCACAACAAACATATTCTGCCTTTGACACTTGCAGTGCTCTTCCCATTACAGTAAGAGGAAGGGAGAGACAGGGCAGCCTCGTTTGACCTCACATTTAACGGCAAACCTCGGCGACGTGCCTTCCAGTGACGAAACAGAGCCGTTTGCGTTGCGTGGGCTCCGCGACGCCCGGGGGCCGAGTCGCGCGGGAGGCTTGGCCCCCTTTCATAACTGCTTGCAGTTCTAGTTAGGAGGCCAAGCCCGCGGGGGCTGGGGACCGTGTATGCAAGCATACGCGGTTCCCAGGACCAGCGGTGCTGGGAACCCTATTGTTTTTGTTCGGATTTTTATTTTTCTCTATTATTATTTTTATTTTTCCCCCGGTAAAAGTGGTACTGCAGCCTAAACCGTGCATGGGAGGGCGGTGCAAATTGGAGGGTTGGTCCAGACCCCTGCAGGGACCTCAGACGCAAAAATTGACACATGTCTGCCAGCAGGGGGCGCTATAACCAAGGGAAACACCTTTTGGCCTATAACTCCCACACTGTATGTCGCACATTCAAAACCCTCACATCCCCAGAGTCCCTGATTTGCCCTGAATCTGCTGGGCTAAGCCACGCCCATTTCCGCCTAGAATTTTTTTTCAGGAAATCGCAAAAAACTCCAAAACCTACTTTTTCGAACTCCTCCTTGGGGTTTGGTCCGATCACTGTGAAAATTGGCACGACAGTTCGTCACCTGGACCTGATCTAAAGTTATCAAAAGAATTTTGTTCGGTCAAAATATGTGCAAATTATTAACGAATAAAATTTTCTAGCTAGCTATAAAAACACTAAGAGTTGCATAACTCGGTCAAAATAAATCCTAACGACACCAAGTCTGAGATCCTTGGTTGTCATGTGACTGTGGGGCTATGAGCCAAATTTTGTTCATTTTCGCCACTAGGGGGCGCTGCAAATATGGCAAAGTTATATCTCTTAAACGGCAACACCGATTTTTACCAAATTTGGTGGGCATGATGCTGGGTCACTCCTGAGGCCATATCTTGAAGGTAATCCCGACTGGTCAAAGTGGGCGTGGCTTATTATGAGATAAACAACAAACCTTTATTTCAGCCCAAGTATTATGCTGAGGACTGTGAAATTTACAGGGTATATATAGAATAGGACACAGACCACCCATACCAAAAATTGTGCATCTACTCCACTAGGTGGCGCCATAACGGACGCAAACGCGTTTTGGCCTGTAACTTCCACATTTTTAATCACATCTTCATAAACTTTATATCCACGTGTTCCCTGAATAGATCCGCATCTTCTGACATAGGCCACGCCCACTACCACAGCATATTTCTCATTGTAAGTCGCTACACGTCAAAAACCTACTTTTTCAAACTCCTCCTAGGGTTTACACTCCATCTGCATGAAACTTAGCACACCCAGTATCCAGACTTGCCTGATCAAAAGTTATCAAAAGAATTTTGCTACTCCAAAAAACGTGGTACTTATAAATAAGCAATTATTTCTGCTAGCTAAAAATCACATACTGTTGCATATTTTTGTCAAAATAAAAGCTATCGACATGAAACTCAAGTCACTTGTTTCCGAGGTCAACCAGAGGCTCTGTGCCAAATTTGGTGCAAATTCGTCAACAGGGGGCGCTATAAACTGAGAAAAATCAAGTGACACAAAAGTTGTTCAGAATCGCACGAAATTCGGCAAGCGCCATCTGGAGTCGCTCCTGAGGCCGCCTGTAAAGTTTAGTGATGTTTGGTCAAAGTGGGCGTGACTTCTTACAACAAACATATTGAGCTTTTCACAATGCTCTTCCCATTACAATAAGAGCAACGGAGAGAGAGGGCAGCCTTGTTCGACCCAGCGTTCGATAGCAGATCTTGGCGGTGTGCCTTCTGGTGACGAAACGGAGCCATTTGCGTTGCGTGGGCTCCGCGATGCGCGGGGGCCGAGTCGCGCGGGAGGCTTGGCCCCCGTTCATAACTGCTTGCAGTTCTAGTTAGGGGGCCAAGCCCGCGGGGGCTGGGGACCGCGTATGCAAGCATACGCGGTTCCCAGGACCAGCGGTGCTGGGAACCCTATTGTTTTTGTTCGGATTTTTATTTTTCTCTATTATTATTTTTATTTTTCCCCCGGTAAAAGTGGTACTGCAGCCTAAACCGTGCATGGGAGGGCGGTGCAATTTGGAGGGTTGGTCCAGGCCCCCGCAGGGACCTCAGGCGCAAAAATTGACATATGTCATCCAGTAGGTGGCGCTATAACCAAGGGAAACGCCTTTTGGCCAATAACTCCCAAACCGTTTGTCGCACATTCAAAAGACTCATATCCCCCGATTCCCTGAATTGCCCTCAATCTCCTGGGCTAGGCCACGCCCATTTCCGCCTATAATTTTTTTTCAGGAAATCGCAAAAACTCGAAAACCTACTTTTTCGAACTCCTCCTTGGGGTTTTATCCGATCAGTATGAAATTTGGCACGTGCAGTCTTCCGATGGTCCTGATCTAAAGTTATCAAAAGAATTTTGTTCGTTCAAAATATGCGCAAATTATTAATGAAGAAATTTTTTCTAGCTAGCTATAAAAACACAAACAGTGCATAACTCGGTCAAAGTAAATGCTAACGACACCAAATCTGAGATCATTGGTTGGCATGTGACTGTGGGAGTATGAGCCAAATTTGGCTAATGTTGGCCACTAGGGGGCGCTCAAAATATGGGAATGTCATATCTCTTAAACACAAACACCGATTTTTACCAAATTTGGTGGGCATGATGCTGGCTCACTCCTGAGGCCATATCTTGAAGGTCATCACGACTGGTCAAAGTGGGCGTGGCTTATTACCAGATAAACAACAAACATTTATTTCAGCTCAAGTATTACGCTGAGAGCTGCGAAATTTACAGGGTATATATAGAATAGCACACAGACCGCCCATACCACAAATTATGCATCTACTCCACTAGGTGCGCTGTAACGGACGCAAACGCATTTTGGCCTGTAACTTCCACATTTTTAATCACATCTTCATAAACTTTATATCCACGTGTTCCCTAAATAGATTCACATCTTTTGACATAGGCCACGCCCAGTTCCACAACATATTTCTCTTTCTAATTCGCTACACGTCAAAAATCTACTTTTTCGAACTCCTCCTAGGGTTTACGCTCCAGCTGCACGAAACTTTGCACATACAATCTCCAGATGGGCCTGATCAAAAGTTATCAAAAGAATTTTGCTACTCCAAAAAATGCAGTACTTATAAATAAGCAAATTTTTCTGCTAGCTAAAAAACACATACTGTTGCACATTTTTGTCAAAGTAAAAGCTATCGACATGAAACTCAAGACACTGCTCTCCGAGGTCAACCACAGGCTCTGTGCCAAATTTGGTGCAAATTGGGCAATAGGGGGCGCTATAAACACGGTAATATGAAGCGACAAAAAAGTTGCTCCTATCCGCACGAAAATCGGGGAGCATGATCTGGACTTGCTCCCGAGCCCAGCCATAACATTTTGTTATGTTTGGTCAAAGTGGGCGTGACTTCTTACAACAAACATATTCAGCCTTTGACACTTGCAGTGCTCTTCCCATTACAGTAAGAGGAATGGAGAGACAGGGCAGCCTCATTTGACCCCACATTTAACGGCAGACCTCTGTGACGTGCCTCTCGGTGACGAAACAGAGCCGTTTGCGTTGCGTGGGTTCCACTACGCCCGGGGGCCAAGTCGCGCGGGAGGCTTGGCCCCCGTTCATAACTGCTTGCAGTTCTAGTTATTATTCCTATTATTAGGGGGCCAAGCCCGCGGGGGCTGGGGAACGCGACTGCAAAGCAGACGCGTTTCCCAGCACCAGCGGTGCTGGGAACCCTATTGTTTTTGTTAAAGTTTTTATTATTAGGGGGCCAAGCCCGCGGGGGCTGGGGACCGCGTATGCAAAGCAGACGCGTTTCCCAGCACCAGCGGTGCTGGGAACCCTATTGTTTTTTGTTCGGATTTTTATTTTTTTTTCTCTATTATTATTATTTTTATTTTTCCCCCAGTAAAAATGGTACTGCAGCCTAAACCGTGCATGGGAGGGCGGTGCAATTTGGAGGGTTGGTCCAGACCCCTGCAGGGACCTCAGACGCAAAAATTGACATATGTCCGCCACCAGGGGCCGCTATAACCAAGGGAAACACCTTTTGGCCTATAACTCCCACACCGTATGTCGCACATTCAAAAACCTCATATGTTCAGATTCCCTGATTTGCCCTGAATCTCCTGGGCTAAGCCACGCCCATTTCCGCCTAGAATTTTTTTTCAGGAAATCGCAAAAAATCGAAAACCTACTTTTTCGAACTCCTCCTTGGGGTTTGGTCCGATCAGTGTGAAAATTGGCACCTATGTTCTTCACCTGGACCTGATCTAAAGTTATCAAAAGAGTTTTGCTCCGTCAAAGTATGCGCAAATTTTTTAACGAATAAAATTATCTAGCTAGCTATAAAAACGCAAACTGTTGCATATCTCGGTCAAAATAAATGCTAACGACACCAAACCTCAGATCCTTCGTTGGCATGCCACTGTGAGGCTAACACCCAAATTTGGCTGATGTTAGCCACTAGGGGGCGCTGCAGATACGGTACATTTATATCTCTTAAACGACAACAGCGATTTTAACGAAATTGGCTGGCTACCATGCTGGATGACTCCTGCGGCCACATCTTGAAGTTAATCGCCACTGGTCAAAGTGGGCGTGGCTTATGATGCGATAAACAACAAACGTTTATTTCAGCACAAGTATTATGCTGAGAGGTCTGAAATTGACAGGGTATATGTAGAATAGGACACAGACTGCCCTTACCGAAAATTGTGCATCTACTCCACTAGGTGGCGCTATAACAGACGCAAATGCGTTTTGGCCTGTAACTTCCACATTTTAAGTCACATCTTCATAAACTTTATATCCACGTGTTCCCTGAATAGATCCGCATCTTCTGACATAAGCCACGCCCACTTCCACAGCATATTTCTCTTTGTAATTCGCTACACGTCAAAAACCTACTTTTTCGAACTCCTCATAGGATTCACGCTCCATCTGCACGAAACTTAGCCCAGACAATCTCCAGACTACCCTGATCAAAAGTTATCAAAAGAATTTTGCTACTCCAAAAAATGCGGTACTTATAAATAAGCAATTATTTCTGCTAGCTAAAAATCACATACTCTTGCATATTTTTGTCAAAATAAAAACTATCGACATGAAACTCAAGTCACTTCTTTCCCAGGTCAACCAGAGGCACTGTGCCAAATTTGGTGCAAATTGGGAAAAAGGGGGCGCTATAAACAGAGAAATATCAAGTGACATAAAAGTTCATCGGATTCACACAAAATTTGGGGAGCATGATGCGGAGTCACTCCCGAGGCCAGCCGTAAAGTTTAGTACTGTTTGGTCAACGTGGGCATGACTTGTTACAACAAACATGTTCAGCAATTATACAGAGCTTCCAGTGCTCTTTCCTTTACAATAACAGGAATGGACAGAGAGGGCAGCCTTGTTTGACCGCACGTTTGACAGCAAATCTTGGCGATGTACCTCATGATACCGAAATAGAGCCATTGGCGTTACGTGGGCTCCGCTACATGCGGGGGCCGAGTCGTGCGGGAGGCTTGGCCCCCGTTCATAACTGCTTGCAGTTCTAGTTATTTTTATTTTTCCACCGGTAAAACTCTTGCTGCAGCCTAAACCGTGCATGGGAGGGCGGTGCAATTTGGAGGGTTGGTCCAGACCCCTGCACGTACCTCAGGCGCAAAAAATCACATATGTCCACCAGCAGGGGGCGCTATAACAAGGGAAACGCGTTTTGGGCTATAACTCCCACACCGTATGTCGCACATTCAAAAGCCTCATATCCACAGATTCCCTGAATAGCCCTGAATCACCTGGGCTAGGCCACGCCCATTTCCGCCTATAATTTTTTTACCGCAAAATCGCGAAAACTGGAAAACCTACTTTTTCGAACTCCTCCTTGGGGTTTTGTCCGATCACTGTGAAATTTGGCACGTACAGTCTTCATCTGGACCTGACCAAAAGTTATCAAAAGAATTTTGATCCGTCAAAGTATGTGCAAATTATTAACGAATAAATTTTTCAAGCTAGCTATAAAAACGCGAACAATTGCATATCTCGGTCAAAATAAATGATAACGACACCAAGTCTGAAATCCTTCTTTGGCATGTCACTGTGAGTGTGTGAGCAAAATTTGGCTAATGTTGGCCACTAGGGGGCGCTGCAAATATGGGACATTTATATCTCTAAAACAGCAACACCGGTTTTTTACGAAAATTGGTGGGTATGATCTTGGGTCACTCCTGAGGCCATATCTTGAAGGTAATCATGACTGGTCAAAGTGGGCGTGGCTTATTACGAGATAAACAACAAACATTTATTTCAGCTCAAGTTTTATGCTGAGGGCTCTGAAATTTACAGGGTATATATAGAATAGCTCACAGACCACCCATACCAAAAATTGTGCATCTACTCCACTAGGTGGCGCTGTAATGGACGCAAATGCATTTTGGCCTGTAACTTCCACATTTTTAATCACATCTTCAAAAACTTTATATCCACGTGTTCCCTAAATAGATCTGCATCTTTTGACATAGGCCACGCCCACTCCCACAGCATATTTCTCTTTGTAAGTCGCTACATGTCAAAAACCTACTTTTTCAAACTCCTCCTAGGGTTTACGCTCCATCTGCACGAAACTTTGCAGACACAATCTCCAGACGTGCCTGATCAAAAGTTATCAAAAGAATTTTGATACTCCAAAAAATGCGCTACGTATAAATAAACATTTTTTTCTGCTAGCTAAAAAACACATACTGTTGCATATTTTTGCCAAAGTAAAAGCTATCGACATCAAACTCAACTCACTTGTTTCAGAGGTCAACCAGAGGCTTTCTGCCAAATTTGGCACAAATTGGCCAATAGGGGGCGCTACAAACAGAGTAAAATCAAGCGACACGAAAGTTGCTCAGATTCGCACGAAAATTTGGCGAGCGCCATGTGGAGTCGCTCCCGAGGCCGGCTATAAAGTTTAGTGATGTTTGGTCAAAGTGGGCGTGACTTGTTACAACAAACATATTCAGCCTCTCACACTGCTCTTCCCATTACAATAACAGCAATGAAGAAAGAGCGCAGCCTTGTTCGACCCAACGCTCGATAGCAGATCTTGGCGGTGTGCCTCCAGGTGAGGAAACAGAGCCGCTTGCGTTACGTGGCCTTCGTGACGCGTGGGGGCCGAGTCGCGCGGTAGGCTTGGCCCCCGTTCATAACTGCTTGCAGTTCTAGTTATTATTTTTATTTTTTCCGTTGGTAAAAGTGGTGCTGCAGGCTAAACCGTGCAAGGGAGGGCGGTGCAATTTGGAGGGTTGGTCCAGACCCCTGCACGTACCTCAGGTGCAAAAAATCACATATGTCCGCCAGCAGGTGGCGCTATAACCAAGGGAAACATGTTTTGGCCTATAACTCCCACACCGTATGATGCACATTCAAAAGCCTCATATCTACAGATTCCCTGAATAGGCCTGAATCATCTGGGCTAGGCCACGCCCATTTCCGCCTATAATTTTTTTTCAGGAAATCGCAAAAACTCAAAAACCTACTTTTCCTAACTCCTCCTTGGGGTTTGGTCCAAACTGTGTGAAATTTGGCACGTTTGATCTTCAGAGGGATCTGATCTAAAGATATCAAAAGAATTTTGTTTGGTCAAAGTATGCGCAAATTATTAACGAATAAACTTTTCTAGCTAGCTATAAAAACGCGAACAGTTTGCGTAACTCGGTCAAAGTAAATGCTAATGACACCAAATCTGAGATCCTTGGTTGCCATGTGACTGTGGGGCTATGAGCCACATTTGGCTGATTGCGGCCACTAGGGGGCGCTGCAAACATGGGAACGTTATATCTCTTAAACGGCAACACCGACTTTTACCAAATTTGGTGGGTATGATGCTGGGTCACTCCTGAGGCCATACCTTTAAAGTAATCCCCACTGGTCAAAGTGGGCGTGGCTTATTACGAGATACACAACAAACATTTATTTAAGCTCAAGTATTATGCTGAGGGCTGTGAAATTTACAGGCTATATATAGAATAGGATACAGACCACCCACACCAAAAATTGTGCGTCTACTCCACTAGGTGGCGCTGTAATGGACGCAAACGCATTTTGGCCTGTAACTTCCACATTTTTAATCACATCTTCATAAACTTTATATCCACCTGGTCCATGAATAGAGCTGTATCTTTTGACATAGGCCACGCCCACTCCCACAGCATATTTCTCTTTGTAAGTCGCTACACGTCAAAAATCTACTTTTTGGAACTCCTCCTAGAGTTTATGTTCCATCCACACAAAACTTTGCACACACAATCTCCAGATGTGCCTGATCAAAAGCTATCAAAAGAATTTTGCTACTCCAAAAAATGCGGTACTTATACATAAACAATTTTTTCTGCTAGCTAAAAAACACATACTGCTGCATATTTCTGTCAAAATAAAAGCTATCAACATGAAACTCAAGTCACTTGTTTCCAATGTCAACCAGAGGCTCTGTGCCAAATTTGCCGCAAATTGGGCCATAGGGGGCGCTATAAACAGAGAAACATTAAGCGACAAAAAAGTTGCTCGGATTCGCACGAAATTTGGCCAGCGCGATCTGGTGTCCCTCCCCAGCCCGGTCGTAAAGTTTAGTCATGTTTGCTCAAAGTGGGCGTGACTTGTTACAAAAAACATATTCTGCCTTTGACACTTGCAGTGCTCTTCCCATTGCAATAACAGGAACGGAGAGAGAGGGCAGCCGTGTTTGACCCGACGTTCGATAGCAGATCTTGGCGGTGTGCCTCCTGGTAACAAAATACAGCCATTCACATTACGTGGCCTCCGCTACGCCCGGGGGCCGAGTCGCGCGGGAGGCTTGGCCCCCGTTCATAAACTGCTTGCAGTTCTAGTTATTAGGGCCCGAGCACCGTCCGGTGCGAGGACCCTATTGAATTTCAAGGAATTATTATTATTATTATTCTGGCAAAAGTAAATCGCTTATTTGGGGGCTTTAACATATTCAAAAACTCACCAAATTTGGTAATCGCATCAGTCGTGGTGTAAATTTAGGTGTATTAGGGTTGTCGGCGGCGGGAGGTGCAAAATGGCTAGGCCACGCCCCTTAAACATCAGCCCCTGCGGCATATTTTACCGACATGCACGAAAATCGGAACACACATGTATCACACCCAACCGCACAAAAAAGTCTCTTGGACACATAGGCCAAACCCAACAGGAAGTCGGCCATTTTTAATTTCATGGTCATTTTTGGCGTTTCGGACGTTTCATATTTTAACGAACTCCTCCTACAGGATAAATCAGAACGGCTTCAAAATCGCTGTGTACCAACTACACTACTTTGTGATCAAAAGTTATTAAAAGATTGCGCTACCGTTCAAGGGCATGGACGTGAGGTGGCGACGAATTTTGATGTCTCGCCATGAAAAACGAAATTGCTATAACTTTAGCATAAATGGTCTGATCTGCACCAAACTTCACATGCTTGCTAATAGTCCCGCCCTTAACATGTCTATATGAAAATATTCCATAAATGTCATAGCGCCCCCTACTGGCGACAGGAAATGACATGCTTTACAGTTTGAGGTCCTGCTCTGAGCACGTTGACCACATCTGACTCAAATTTGGTCAGTGAGGCCTTAAGACCTTGGTAATGCTATATTGTGAAGATCATGACGTATCGTCAAACGGCGTTGCGCCCAGAGCGCAGCGAAGTCGATGTTTCACCAAAACCCAGGAAAGTGGCCTTAACTTCAGTGTCCTTGGTCATATCTGCCTGAAACTTCACATGTGTGTTAATGGTCCAGGCCTGAACATGTGACATGAGTTTCAATGATGGGCGTGCCCAAATGGCTTGGCCACGCCCTTTAAACATCAGCCCCTGCGGCACATTTCACCGACATGCACGAAAATTGGTACACATATGTATGACACCCAGACGCACAAAAAAGCCTCCTGCACCCATTGGCCAAACCCAACAGGAAGTCAGCCATTTTGGATTTGGCGGCCATCTTTGGCGTTTTGCACGTGTTGTATTTTAATGAACTCCTCCTACAGGATTAATCAAAACAGCTTCAAAATCACTGTGTGCCATCTAGACAAGGTTGTGATCAAAAGTTATAAAAAGATTACGCTCTTGTTGAAGGGTGTGGCCGTGACGTGGCGGCAAAGTTTGATGTCTCGCCATGAAACATGAAATTGCTATATCTTTACCATAAATGCTCCGATCTGCACCAAACTTCACATGCTTCATAATAGTCCTGCCCTGAACACGTCTACGTCCAGAAATTTTGGAATTGTCATAGCGCCCCCTGCTAGCGACAAGAAATACCATGTTTTAGACTTTGAGGTGCTGCTCTGAGCACATTGACCATATTCATTCAAATTTGGTCAGAAAGGCCTTAACATGTTGGTAATGCTATATTGTGAAGACCATGATGTCTCGTCAAAGGGTGCCGCCCTGACAGCGCGGCGAAGGTTGATGTTTCGCCAAAACACAGGGAGTGGACATAACTTCAGTTTACTTAGTGGAATCTTCCTGAATCTTAATATGTTTGTCACTGGTCCCGCCCTGAGCATTTGATATTAATTTCATAAGTGGGCGTGGCTAAACAAACCCCTCCTCCTCAAATAATCCGATTGACTTCAAAAGTGGTGTGTACCATATAGATGAGTGTATGATCAAAAGTTATTAAAAGAATTGGTCAGCGTTCAACAGCGTGGCCGTGGCGTGGCGTCAACTTTTGACATCTCGCCATGAAACACGAAATTGCTATAACATGGGATTACATGGTCAAATCTGCTCCAAACTTCACAAGTATGATAAAAGTCCCGGCCTGAACACATCTGCATGACGCTCAGGAGTCATAGTCATAGCGCCACCTATTGGAGAGAGGAAATAACACCGCATTGCTTCCTACAGCGCCCAAAGGGGGTGAAAATTCAGCACCTCGTGTGCCAGTCGGCCTCTGGCCACAAGGTCATGACAGCCGCAGGCCCCGAATGGCGTGGGGGCTGCGGTCGCCAGCACCCCGAGTTGCGTGGGGGTGCGAGGGCCCGTTCAACGCTGCTTGCAGCTTTAATTATTTTTATTTTTCCGTTGGTAAAACTGGTGCTGCAGGCTAAACCGTGCAAGGGAGGGTGGTGCAATTTGGAGGGTTGGTCCAGACCCCTGCACGTACCTCTGGCGCAAAAATACACATATGTCCGCCAGCAGGTGGCGCTATAACCAAGGGAAACATGTTTTGGCCTATAACTCCCACACCGTATGACGCACATTCAAAAGCCTCATATCCCCACATTCCATGAATAGCCCTGAATCACCTGGGCTAGGCCACGCCCATTTCCGCCTATAATTTTTTTTCAGGAAATTGCAAAAACTCCAAAAACTACTTTTTCGAACTCCTCCTTGGGGTTTGGTCCAAACTGTCTGAAATTTGGCACATATGGTCTTCAGAGGGATCTGATCTAAAGATATCTAAAGAATTTCGTTCTGTCAAAGTATGCGCAAATTATTAACGAATAAACTTTTCTAGCAAGCTATAAAAACGCGAACAGTTGCATAACTCGGTCTAACTAAATGCTAATCACACCAAATCTCAGATCCTTGGTTGCCATGTGACTGTGGGGCTATGAGCCAAAATTGGCTGATTTCGGCCACTAGGGGGCGCTGCAAACATGGGAACGTTATATCTCTTAAACGGCAACACCGACTTTTACGAAATTTGGTGGGTATGATGCTGGGTCACTCCTGACGCCATACCTTGAAGGTAATCCCGACTGCTCAAAGTGGGCGTGGCTTATTACGACATAAACAACAAACATTTATTTAAGCTCAAGTATTATGCTGAGGGCTGTCACATTTACAGGGTACATATAGAATAGGATACAGACCACCCACACCAAAAATTGTGCGTCTACTCCACTAGGTGGCGCTGTAATGGATGCAAACGCATTTTGGCCTGTAACTTTCACATTTTTAATCACATCTTCATAAACTTCATATCCATGTGTTCCCTGAATAGAGCTGCATCTTTTGACATAGGCCACGCCCACTCCCACAGCATATTTCTCTTTGTAAGTCGCTACACGTCAAAAACCTACTTTTCCGAACTCCTCCTAGAGTTTACGTTCCATCCGCACAAAACTTTGCACAAACAATCTCCAGATGTGCCTGATCAAAAGTTTTCAAAAGAATTTTGCTACTCCAAAAAATGCGGTACTTATAAATAAACAATTTTTTCTGCTAGCTAAAAAACACATACTGTTGCATATTTTTGTCAAAGTAAAAGCTATCGACATGAAACTCAAATCACTTGTTTCAGAGGTCAACCACAGGCTCTGTGCCAAATTTGGTGCAAATTGGTCAAAAGGGGGCGCTATAAACAGAGAAAAATCAAGCGATACAAAAGTTGCTCAGATTCGCACGAAATCTGGCGAGCGCCATGTCGACTCGCTCCCGAGGCCGCCAGTAAAGTTTAGTGATGTTTGATCAAAGTGGGCGTGCCTTCTTACAGCAAACATATTCAGCCTTTCACACTGCTCTTCCCATTGCAATAAGAGCAACGGACAGAGAGAGAGGGCAGCCTTGCTCGACCCAGTGTTCGATAGCAGATCTTGGCGGTGTGCCTCCCGGTGACGAAACGGAGCTGTTCGCGTTGCGTGGGCTCCGCGACGCACAGGGCCGAGTCGCGCGGGAGGCTTGGCCCCCGTTCATAACTGCTTGCAGTTCTAGTTATTAGGGCCCGAGCACCGTCCGGTGCGAGGACCCTATTGAAATTGAAGGAATTATTATTCTTTTTCTTATTAGGGGGCCAAGCCCGCGGGGGCTGGGGACCGCGTATGCAAGCATACGCATTTCCCAGGACCAGCGGTGCTGGGAACCCTATTGTTTTTGTTCAGATTTTTATTATTAGGGGGCCAAGCCCGCGGGGCCTGGGGGACGCGTATGCACAAGCATACGCGTTTCCCAGGACCAGCGGTGCTGGGAACCCTATTGTTTTTGTTCGGATTTTTATTTTTCTTTTTTTTTTTTTTTTTTTTCCTTATTTTTATTTTTCCGTTGATAAAAGTGGTGCTGCAGGCTAAACCGTGCAAGGGAGGGCGGTGCAATTTGGAGGATTGGTCCAGACCCCTGCAGGGACCTCAGGCGCAAAAAATGACATATGTCCGCCAGCAGGTGGCGCTATAACCAAGGGCAAGACCTTTTGGCCTATAACTCCCAAACCGTTTGTCCCACATTAAAAAGCCTCATATCCACAGATTCCCTGAATTGCCCTGAATCACCTGGGCTAGGCCACGCCCATTTCCGCCTATAATTTTTTTTCAGGAAATCGCAAAAACTGGAAAACCTACTTTTTTCGAACTTCTCGTTGGGGTTTTGTCCGATCAGTGTGAAATTTGGCACGTACAGACGTCTGATGGACCTGACCAAAAGTTATCAAAACAATTTTGATCTGTGAAAGTATGCGCAAATTATTAAAAAATAAATGTTTAAAGCTAACTATAAAAACGCGAACAATTGCATTTCTCTGTCAAAATAAATGATAACGACACCAAGTCGAGACCCTTGGTTGGCATGTTACTGTGAGTGTGTGAGCAAAATTTGGCTAATGTTGGCCACTAGGGGGCGCTGCAAATATGGGACATTTATATCTCTTAAACGGCAACACCGATTTTTACAAAATTTGGTGGGTATGATGTTGGGTCACTCCTGAGGCCATATCTTGAAGGTAATCACGACTGGTCAAAGTGGGCGTGGCTTATTACGAGATAAACAACAAACATTTATTCAGCTCAAGTGTTTATGCTGAGGGCTGTGAAATTGACAGGGTATATATAGAATAGCACACAGACCACCCATACCAAAAATTGTGCATCTACTCCACTAGGTGACGCTGTAATGGACGCAAATGCTTTTTTGGCCTGTAACTTCCACATTTTAAATCACATCTTCATAAACTTTATATCCACGTATTCCTTAAAAAAGATCCGCATCTTTTAACATAGGCCACGCCCACTCCCACAGCATATTTCTCTTTGTAAGTCGCTACATGTCAAAAACCTACTTTTTCGAACTCCTCCTAGGGTTTAACGCTCCATCTGCACGAAACTTTGCACACACAATCTCCAGACTTGCCTGATCAAAAGTTATCAAAAGAATTTTGCTACTCCAAAAAATGCGCTACTTATAAAATAAACATTTTTTTCTGCTAGCTAAAAAACACATACTGTTGCATATTTTTGTCAAAGTAAAAGCTATCGACATCAAACTCAAATCACTTGTTTCAGAGGTCAACCAGAGGCTTTCTGCCAAATTTGGCACAAATTGGCCAATAGGGGGCGCTATAAACAGGGAAAAATCAAGCGACCACGAAAGTTTCCCTCAGATTCACAACCGAAATTTGGCGAGCGCCATGTGGAGTCGCTCTCGAGGCCGGCTATAAAGTTTAGTGATGTTTGGTCAAAGTGGGCGTGACTTCTTACAACAAACATATTCAGCCTCTCACACTGCTCTTCCCATTACAATAAGAGGAACTGAAAGAGAGGGCAGCCTTGTGCGACCCCACGTTCGATAGCAGATCTTGGCGGTGTGCCTTCTGGTAACGAAATAGAGCCATTTGCGTTGCGTGGGCTCCGTGACGCCCGGGGGCCGAGTCGCGCGCGAGGCTTGGCCCCCGTTCATAACTGCTTGCAGTTCTAGTTAGGGGGCCAAGCCCGCGGGGCTGGGGAACGGGAACGCGACTGCAAAGCAGACGCGTTTCCCAGCACCAGCGGTGCTGGGAACCCTATTGTTTTTGTTCTGATTTTTATTTTTCTTCTTTTTTTTTTTATTATTCTTCCGTTGATAAAAGTCCGGCTGCAGCCTAAACCGTACAAGGGATGGGCGTGCAATTTGGAGGGATGGTCCAGACCCCTGCACGTACCTCAGATGCAAAAATTCACATATGACCGCCACTAGGTGGCGCTATAACCAAGGAAAACACCATTTGGCCTATAATTCCCACAGCGTATGTCACACATGCAAAAACCTCATATCCTCAGATTCCCTGAATAGGGATGCATCACCTGGGCTAGGCCACGCCCATTTTCCGCCTAGAATTTTTTTTCGCTACATCGCGAAAACTGGAAAACCTACTTTTTCGAACTCCTCCTTGGGGTTTTGTCCAATCAGCGTCAAACTTGGCGTGTAGAGTCTACATTTTGTAACTCAGTTAAAGTTATCAAAACAATTTTGCTCGGTAAAAACAAGCACAATTTATTAACGACTGAATTTTTCAAGCTAGCTATAAAAACGCGAACTGTTGCATATCTCGGTCAAAATAAATGCTAACGACACCAAACCTCAGATCCTCGGTTGGCATGCCACTGTGAGGCCAAGACCCAAAATTTGGCTGATGTTAGCCACTAGGGGGCGCTGCAGATACAGTACATTTATATCTCTTAAAACGACAACACCGATTTTAACGAAATTGGCTGGCTACCATGCTGGATGACTCCTGAGGCCACATCTTGAAGATAATCGCGACCGGTCCAAAGTGGGCGTGGCTTATGACGCGTTAAACAACAAACGCTTATTTCAGCACAAGTATTATGCTGAGAGGTCTGAAATTCACAGGGTATATGTAGAATAGGACACAGACCGCCCATAACCGAAAATTGTGCATCTACTCCACTAGGTGGCGCTATAACAGATGCAAACGCGTTTTGGCCTGTAACTTCCACATTTTAAGTCACATCTTCATAAACTTTATATCCACGTGTCCCCTGCATAGAGTCGCATCTCATGACATAGGCCACGCCCAGTTCCACAACATATTTCTCTTACTAATTCGCTACACGTCAAAAACCTACTTTTTCGAACTCCTCCTAGGGTTTACGCTCCAGCTGCACGAAACTTTGCACATACAGTCTCCAGATGGCCCTGATCGAAAGTTATCAAAAGAATTTTGCTACTCCAAAAAATGCGGTACTTATAAATAAACAATTTTTTTCTGCTAGCTAAAAAACACATATTGTTGCATATTTTTGTCAAATTAAAAGGTATCTACATGAAACTTGACTCACTTCTTTCAGTGGTCACCCAGAGGTTCTGTACCACATTGGTGCAAATTGGGCAACAGGGGGCGCTATAAACACGGTAACATCAAGCGACACAAAAGTAGCTTGGATCCGCACGAAATTCGGGAGCGTGATCTGGAGTCCCTCCCGAGCCCGGCCGTAAAGTTTAGTCATGTTTGATCAAAGTGGGCGTGACTTGTCACAACAAACATATTCTGCCTTTGACACTTGCAGTGCTCTTCCCATTACAGTAAGAGGAAGGGAGAGAACAGGGCAGCCTTGTTTGACCTCACATTTAACGGCAAACCTCGGCGACGTGCCTTCCGGTGACGAAACGGAGCCGTTTGCGTTGCGTGGGCTCCGCGACGCCCGGGGGCCGAGTCGCGCGGGAGGCTTGGCCCCCTTTCATAACTGCTTGCAGTTCTAGTTCCTATTATTATTTTTATTCTTCCACGGGTAAAAGTGGTGCTGCAGGCTAAAACCGTGCAAGGGAGGGCGGTGCTATTTGGAGGATTGGTCCATACCCCTGCAGGGACCTCAGACGCAAAAATTCAGATATGTCTGCCAGCGGGGGGCGCTATAACAAGGGAAACGCGTTTCGGCCTATAACTCCCAAACCGTTTGTCCGCACATTCAAAAGCCTCATATCCATAGATTCCCTGAATTGCCCTGAATCACCTGGGCTAAGCCACGCCCATTTCCGCCTAGATTTTTTCCCCCAAAAAATCGCAAAAACTGGAAAACCTACTTTTTCGTACTCATCCTTGGGTTTTGTCCGATCAGTGTGAAATTTGGCACGTATCGTCTTCAGAGGGATCTGATCTTAAGATATCAAAATAATTTCGTTCTGTCAAAGTATGCGCAAATTATTAACGAATAAAATTTTCTAGCTAGCTATAAAAAACGCGAACAGTTGCATATCTTGGTCAAAATAAATGCTAATGACACCAAATCTGAGATCCTTCGTTGGCATGGTACTGTGGGCTATGAGCCAAATTTGACTGATTTTTGGCCACTAGGGGGCGCTGCAAATATGGCAAGGTTATATCTCTTAAACGCCAACACCGAATTATACCAAATTTGGAGGGCATGATGTTGGGTCACTCCCGAGGCCATATCTTGAAGGTAATCCCGACTGGTCAAAGTGGGCGTGGCTTGTTACGAGATAAACAATAAACATTTGTTTTAGTTCAAGTATTATGCTGAGGGCTGTGAAATTTACAGTGTATATATAGAATAGGACACAGACCACCCATACCAAAAATTGTGCGTATACACCACTAGTGGCGCTGTAATGGACGCAAACGCATTTTGGCCTGTAACTTCCACATTTTTAATCACAATCTTCATAAACTTTATATCCACGTGTTCCCTACATAGAGCCGCATCTTTTGACATAGGCCACGCCCACTCCCACAGAACATTTCTCTTTGTAAGTCGCTACACATCAAAAACCTACTTTTTTTGAACTCCTCCTAGGATTTACGCTCCATCTGCACGAAACTTTGCACACACAATCTCTAGACTTGCCTGATCAAAAGTTATCAAAAGAATTTTGCTACTCCAAAAAATGCGATACTTATAAATAAACAATTTTTTCTGCTAGCTAAAAAACACATACCATTGCATATTTTTGTCAAAGTAAAAGCTATCAACATCAAACTCAAATCACTTGTTTCAGAGGTCAGCCAGAGGCTCTGTACCAAATTTAGTGCAAATTGGCCAACAGGGGGCGCTGTAAACTGAGAAAAATCAAGTGACACAAAAGTTGCTCCGATTCAAACGAAATTCGGCGCGTGCCATGTGGACTCGCTCCCGAGGCCGTCTGTAAAGTTTAGTGATGTTTGGTCAAAGTGGGCGTGACTTCTTACACAAACATATTCAGCCTTTCACACTGCTTCTTCCCATTGCAATAAGAGCAATGGGGAGAGAGGGCAGCCTTGTTCGACCCAGCGTTCCATAGCAGATCTTGATGGTGTGCCTCCCGGTGACGAAACAGAGCCGTTTGCGTTGCATGGGGTCTGTGACGCGCGGGGGCCGAGTCGCGCGGGAGGCTTGGCCCCCGTTGATAACTGCTTGCAGTTCTAGTTAGGGGGCCAAGCCCGCGGGGCCTGGGGGACGCGTATGCACAAGCATACGCGTTTCCCAGGACCAGCGGTGCTGGGAACCCTATTGTTTTTTTTTCCGATTTTTATTAGGGGCCAAGCCCGCGGGGCCTGGGGGACGCGTATGCAAGCATACGCGTTTCCCAGGACCAGCGGTGCTGGGAACCCTATTGTAATTGTTCAGATTTTTATTTTTCTTCTTCCTTATTTTTATTTTTCCACCGCTAAAAGTGTTGCTGCAGGCTAAAACCGTGCATGGGAGGGCGGTGCAATTTGGAGGGTTGGTCCAGACCCCTGCACGTACCTCAGGCGCAAAAAATCACATATGTCCGCCAGCAGGGGGCGCATACAACAAGGGAAACGCGTTTTGGGCTATAACTCCCACACCGTATGTCGCACATTCAAAAGCCTCATATCCTCAGATTCCCTCAATAGTACTGAGTCACCTGGGCTAGGCCACGCCCATTTCCGCCTATAATTTTTTTTCCCCGCAAATCGCGAAAACTGGAAAACCTACTTTTTCGAACTCCTCCTTGGGGTTTTATCCGTTCAGTGTGAAATTTGGCACGTACAGTCTTCCGATGGTCCTGATCTAAAGTTATCAAAAGAATTTCGTTCCGTCAACATATGCGCTAATTATTAACGAATAAATTTTTCTAGCTAGCTATAAAAACGCGAACAGTTGGATATCTCGGTCAAAATAAATCCTAACGACACCAAATCTGAGATCCTAGGTTGGCATGTGCTGTGGGTATGTGAGCTAAATTTGGCTAATGTTGGCCACTAGGGGGCGCTGCAAATATGGAACATTTATATCTCTTAAACAGCAACACCGATTATTATGAAATTTGGTGGGTATGATGCTGTGTCACTCCTGAGGCCATATCTCCAAGGTAATCACGACTGGTCAAAGTGGGCGTGGCTTATTACAAGACAAAAAACGAACATTTATTTTCAGCTCAAGTATTATGCTGAGGGCTGTGAAATTTACAGGGTATATATAGAACAGCACACAGAATAGCCATACCAAAAATTGGGTGTCTACTCCACTAGGTGGCGCTGTAACGGACCCAAATGAATTTTGGCCTGTAACTTCCAGATTTTAAATCACATCTTCATAAACTTTATATCCACATGTTCCCTGAGTAGACCCGCATCTTCTGACATAGGCCACGCCCACTCCCACAGCATATTTCTCTTTGTAAGTCGCTACACACGTTAAAAACCTACTTTTTCGAACTCCTCCCAGGGTGTACGCTCCATCTGCACGAAACTTTGCACACACAATCTCCAGACGTGCCTCATCAAAAGTTATCAAAAGAATTTTGCTACTCCAAAAAACATGGTACTTATAAATAAACAATTTTTTTTCCGCTAGCTAAAAAACACATACTGTTGCATATTTTTGTCAAAGTAAAAGCTATCAACATCAAACTCAGTCCCCACGTTTCAGAGGTCAACCAGAGGCTATGTGCCCAAATTTGCGCAAATTGACCGATAGGGGGCGCTATAAACAGAGAAATATCAAGTGACATAAAAGTTCATCGGATTTTGCACGAAATTTGGTGAGCTTGATGTGGATTCCCTCCTGAGGCCGGCCGTAAAGTTATGTACTGTTTGGTCAAAGTGGGCGTGACTTGTTACAACAAACATGTTCAGGAATAATACAGAGCTTCCAGTGCTCTTCCCATTACAATAACAGGAATGGAGAGAGAGGGCAGCCTTGTTTGAGCACACGTTCGACTGCAAGTCTCGGGGATGTGCCTGCCGCTCACGAAACAGAGCCGTTTGCGTTGCGTGTGCTCCGCGATGCCCGGGGGCCGAGTCACGCGGGAGGCTTGGCCCCCGTTCATAACTGCTTGCAGTTCTAGTTATAGTTCTTCTTCATTATTTTTATTTTTCCGTTGGTAAAACTGGTGCTGCAGGCTAAACCGTGCAAGGGAGGGCGGTGCAATTTGGAGGATTGGTCCAGACCCCTGCAGGGACCTCTGGCACAAAAAATGACATATGTCCGCCAGCAGGGGCGCTATAACCACTGAAAACACCTTTTGGCCTATAACTCCCACACCGTATGTCGCACATTCAAAAGGCTCATATCCTCAGATTCCCTGCATATACCTGAATCACCTGGGCTAGGCCACGCCCATTTCCGCCTAGAATTTTTTTTCAGGAAATCGCAAAAACTCCAAAAACCTACTTTTCGAACTCCTCCTTGGGGTTTGGTTCCATCACTGTGAAATTTTGCAGGTATGTTCATCAGCTGGACCTCATCTACAGTTATCAAAAGAATTTTGTTCCGTCAAAATATGCGCAAATTATTAACGAATAAATTTTTATAGCTAGCTATAAAAATGCGAACAGTTGCATATTTCGGTCAAAATAAATGCTAACGACACCAAGTGTGAGATCCTTGGTTGGCATGTGACTGTGGGGCTATGAGCCAAATTTGGTTCATTTTGACCAGCAGGAGGCGCTGCAAATCTGGCAAAAGTATATCTCTTAAACGGCAACACCGATTTTTACCAAATTTGGTGTCCATGATGCTGGGTCACTCCTGAGGCCATATCTTGAAGGTAATCCCGACTGGTCAAAGTGGGCGTGGCTTATTACGAGATAAACAACAAACCTTTATTTCAGCTCAAGCATTATGCTGAGGGCTGTGAAATTTACAAGATTTATATAGAACAGGACATAGACCACCCATACCAAAAATTGTGCGTCTATTCCACTAGGTGGCGCTGTAACGGATGTAAACGCGTTTTGGCCTGTAACTTCCACATTTTTAATCACATCTGCATAAACTTTATATCCACGTGTTCCCTACATAGAGCCGCATCTTTTGACATAGGCCACGCCCACTTCCACAACACATTTCTCTTTCTAATTCGCTACACGTCAAAAACCTACTTTTTCGAACTCCTCCTAGGGTTTAAGCTCCAGCTGCACGAAACTTTGCACATACAGTCTCCAGATGGCCCTGATCAAAAGTTATCAAAAGAATTTTGCTACTCCAAAAAATGCGGTACTTATAAATAAACAATTTTTTCTGCTAGCTAAAAAACACATATTGTTGCATATTTTTGTCAAAGTAAAAGGTATCAACATGAAACTTGAGTCACTTCTTTCAGTGGTCACCCAGAGGTTCTGTACCAAATTTGGTGCAAATTGGGCAACAGGGGGCGCTATAAACACGGTAATATCAAGCCACACAAAAGTAGCTTGGATCCGCACGAAATTCGGGGAGCGTGATCTGGAGTCCCTCCCAAGCCCGGCCGTACAGTTTAGTCATGTTTGATCAAAGTGGGCGTGACTTGTCACAACAAACATATTCTGCCTTTGACACTTGCAGTGCTCTTCCCATTACAGTAAGAGGAAGGGAGAGACAGGGCAGCCTCGTTTGACCTCACATTTAACGGCAAACCTCGGCGACGTGCCCTTCGGTCACGAAACAGAGCCGTTTGCGTTGCGTGGGCTCCGCGACGCCCGGGGGCCGAGTCGCACGGGAGGCTTGGCCCCCTTTCATAACTGCTTGCAGTTCTAGTTATCGTTATTTTTATTCTTCCACGAGTAAAAGTGGTGCTGCAGGCTAAACCGTGCAAGGGAAGGCGGTGCAATTTGGAGGGTTGGTCCAGACCCCTGCAGGGACCTCTGCCGCAAAAACTGACATATGTCCGCCAGCAGGTGGCGCTATAACCAAGGAAAACACCTTTTGGCCTATAACTCCCACACCCTATGTCGCACATTCAAAAACCTCATATCCCCAGATTCCCTGATTTACCCTGAATCTCCTGGGCTAGGCCACGCCCATTTCCGCCTATAATTTTTTTTCAGGAAATCGCAAAAACTCCAACACCCACTTTTTCGAACTCCTCCATGGGGTTTGGTCCCATCACTGTGAAATTTGGCACGTACGCTCGTCAGCTGAACCTCATCTAAAGTTATCAAAAGAATTTTGTTCTGTCAAAATATGCGCAAATTATTAACAAATAAATTTTTATAGCTAGCTATAAAAACGCGAACAGTTGGATATCTCGGTCAAAATAAATCCTAATGACACCAAGTCTGAGATCCTAGGTTGCCATGTGGCTGCGGGTGTGCGCGCTAAATTTGGCTGATGTTGGCCGCTAGGGGGCGCTGAAAATATGGGACATTTATATCTCTTAAACAGCAACACCGATTATTATGAAATTTGGTGGGTATGATGCTGGGTCACTCCTGAGGCCATATCTCGAAGGTAATCATGACTGGTCAAAGTGGGCGTGGCTTATTACAAGACAAACAACGAACATTTATTTCAGCTTAAGTATTATGCTGAGGGCTGTGAACTTTACAGGGTATATATAGAATTGCACACAGAATAGCTATACCAAAAATTGTGCATCTACTCCACTAGGTGGCGCTGTAACAGATGCAAACGCATTTTGGCCTGGAACTTCCAGATTTTAAATCACATCTTCATAAACTTTATATCCACGTGTTCCCTGAGTAGATCCGCATCTTCTGACCTAGGCCACGCCCACTTCCACAGCATATTTCTCTTGTAAGTCGCTACACGTTAAAAACCTACTTTTTTCGAACTCCTCCTAGGGTGTACGCTCCATCTGCACGAAACTTTGCACACACAATCTCCAGACATGTCTGATCAAAAGTTATCAAAAGAATTTTGATACTCCAAAAAACGCGGTACTTATAAATAAACAATTTTTTCCGCTAGCTAAAAAACACATACCGTTGCATATTTTTGTCAAAGTAAAAGCTATCAACATCAATCTCAGTCCACACGTTTCAGAGGTCAACCACAGGCTATGTGCCCAAATTTGCGCAAATTGACTGATAGGGGGCGCTATAAATGGAGAAATATCAAGTGACATAAAAGTTCATCGGATTTGCACGAAATTTGGTGAGCTTGATGTGGAGTCCCTCCTGAGGCTGGCCGTAAAGTTATGTACTGTTTGGTCAAAGTGGGCGTGACTTGTTACAACAAACGTTCAGGAATAATACAGAGCTTCCAGTGCTCTTCCCATTACAATAACAGGAATGGAGAGAGAGGGCAGCCTTGTTTGAGCACATGTTCAACTGCAAGTCTCGGGGACGTGCCTCCTGGTCACGAAACAGAGCCGTTTGGGTTGCGTGGGGTCCGTGACGCGCAGGGGCCGAGTCGCGCGGGAGGCTTGGCCCCCGTTCATAACTGCTTGCAGTTCTAGTTAGGGGGCCAAGCCCGCGGGGCCTGGGGGACGCGTATGCAAGCATACGCGTTTCCCAGGACCAGCGGTGCTGGGAACCCTATTGTTTTTGTTCAGATTTTTATTTTTTTTTTCCTTATTTTTATTTTTCCGTTGATAAAAGTGGTGCTGCAGGCTAAACCGTGCATGGGAGGACGGTGCAATTTGGAGGGTTGGTCCAGACCCCTGCACGTACCTCAGGCGCAAAAATTGACATATCTCTGCCAGCAGGTGGCGCTATAACCAAGGGAAACACCTTTTGGCCTATAACTCCCACATCGAATATCGCACATTCAAAAGCCTCATATCCACAGATTCCCGGAATAGCCCTGACTCACCTGGGCTAGGCCCCGCCCATTTCCGCCTATAATTTTTTTTCGCAAAACTGCAAAAACTCGAAAACATATTTCTTCGAACTCCTCCTTGGGGTTTTGGTCCAATCAGTGTGAAATTTGGGACGTATGTTCGTCAGCTGGACCTGATCTAAAGTTATCAAAAGAATTTTGTTTGATCAAAATATGCGCAAATTATTAACGAATAAAATTTTCTAGCTAGCTATAAAAAAAACGAACACTTGCATAACTCTGTCAAAGTAATGCTAACGACACCCAAATCTGAGATCATTGCTTGGCATGTGACTGTGGGGGTATGAGCCAAATTTGGCTGATGTTAGCCACTAGGGGGCGCTGCAGATACGGTGCATTTATATCTCTTAAACGACAACACCGATTTTAACGAAATTGGCTGGCTACCATGCTGGATGACTCCTCAGGCCACATCTTGAAGTTAATCGCGACTGGTCAAAGTGGGCGTGGCTTATGACGCGATAAACAACAAACGTTTATTTCAGCACAAGTATTATGCTGAGAGGTCTGAAATTGACAGGGTATATGTAGAATAGGACACAGACTGCCCATACCGAAAATTGTGCATCTACTCCACTAGGTGGTGCTATAACAGACGCAAACGCGTTTTGGCGTGTAACTTCCACATTTTAAGTCACATCTTCATAAACTTTATATCCACGTGTTCCCTGAATAGTTCCGCATCTTCAGACATAAGCCACGCCCACTCCCACAGTATATTTCTCTTTGTAAGTCGCTACACGTCAAAAACCTACTTTTTCGAACTCCTCCTAGGGTTTACGCTCCAGCTCCACGAAACTTTGCACATACAGTCTCCAGATGGCCCTGATCAAAAGTTATCAAAAGAATTTTGCTACTCCAAAAAATGCGGTACTTATAAATAAACAATTTTTTCTGCTACCTAAAAAACACATATTGTTGCATATTTTTTGTCAAAGTAAAAGGTATCAACATGAAACTTGAGTCACTTCTTTCAGTGGTCACCCAGAGGTTCTGTACCAAATTTGGTGCAAATTGGGCAACAGGGACGCTATAAACACGGTAATATCAAGCGACACAAAAGTAGCTTGGATCCGCACAAAATTCGGGGAGCGTGATCTGGAGTCCCTCCCGAGCCCGGCCGTAAAGTTTAGTCATGTTTGATCAAAGTGGGCGTGACTTGTCACAACAAACATATTCTGCCTTTGACACTTGCAGTGCTCTTCCCATTACAGTAAGAGGAAGGGAGAGACAGGGCAGCCTTGTTTGACCTCACATTTAACGGCAAACATCGGTGACGTGCCTCCTGGTCACGAAACGGAGCCGTTCGCGTTGCGTGGGCTTCGCTACGCCCGGGGCCGAGTCGCGCGGGAGGCTTGGCCCCCGTTGATAACTGCTTGCAGTTCTAGTTATTAGGGCCCGAGCACCGTCCGGTGCGAGGACCCTATTGAAATTGCTCCGATTATTATTATTATTCTAACATATTCAAAAACTCACCAAATTTGGTAAACGCATCACTCGTGGTGTAAATTTAGGTGTATTAGGGTTTTCGGGGGTGGGAGGTGCAAAATGGTTAGGCCACGCCCCTTAAACAGCAGCCCCTGCGGCATATTTTACCGACATGCACAAAAATCGGAACACACATGTATCACACCCAGACGCACAAAAAAGTCTCTTGGACGCATAGGCCAAACCCAACAGGAAGTCGGCCATTTTGAATTTCGTGGTCATTTTTGGCGTTTCGGACGTTTCATATTTTAACGAACTCCTCTTACAGGATTAATCAGAATGGCTTCAAAATCGCTGTGTACCAACTAGACTACTTTGTGATCAAAAGTTATCAAAAGATCGCGCTATCGTTGAAGGGCATGGACGTGAGGTGGCGGCGAATTTTGATGTCTCGCCATGAAAAATGAAATTGCTATAACTTTAGCATAATTGGTCCGATCTGCACCAAACTTCACATGTTTCATAATAGTCCTGCCCTGAATAAGACCATATGAAAAATATTCCATAAATGTCATAGCGCCCCCTACTGGCGACAGGAAATGACATGTTTTACAGTTTGAGGTGCTGCTCTGAGCACGTTCACCATATCTGACTCAAATTTGGTCAGTGAGCCCTTAAGACCTTGGTAATGCTATATTGTGAAGATCATGACGTATTGTCAAACGGCGTTGCGCCCAGAGTGCGGCAAAGTTGATGTTTCGCCAAAACGCAGGAAAGTGGCCTTAACTTCAGTGTCCTTGGTCATATCTGCCTGAAACTTAACATGTGTGTTAATGGTCCAGGACTGAACATGTGATTTGAGTTTCGATGATGGGCGTGGCCAAATGCCTTGGCCACGCCCTTTAAACATCAGCCCCTGCGGCACATTTCACCGACATGCACGAAAATTGGCACACATATGTATGACACCCAGACGCACAAAAAAGCCTCTTGAACCCGTTGGCCAAACCCAACAGGAAGTCGGCCATTTTGAATTTGGCGGCCATTTTTGGCGTTTTGCACGTGTTGTATTTTAACGAACTCCTCTGACAGGGTTAATCAGAACGGCTTCAAAAACACTATGTGCCATCTAGACAACGTTGTGATCAAACGTTATTAAAAGATTACGCTATTTTTGAAGGGCGTGGCTGTGAGGTGGCTGCAAATTTTGATGTCTCGCCATGAAACATGAAATTGCTATAACTTTACCATAAATGGTCTGTTCTGCACCAAACTTCACATGCTTGATAATAGTCCCGCCCTGAAGACGTTTCCATGCAGAAATTTTCTAATTGTCATATTGCCCCCTGCTGGCAACAGGACATACCATGTTTTAGACTTTGAGGTGCTGCTCTGAGCACGTTGACCATATTCAATTCAAGTTTGGTCAGAAAGGCCTTAAGATGTTGGTCATGCTATATTGTGAAGACCATGATGTCTCGTCAAACGATGCCGCCCTGACGGCGCGGCGAAGGTCGATGTTTCGCCAAAACACAGGAAGTGCACATAACTTCAGTTTACTTAGTGGAATCTTCCTGAATCTTAATATGTTTGTCACTGGTCCCGCCCTGAGCATTTTATATTAATTTCATAAGTGGGCGTGGCTAAACAAACCCCTCCTCCTCAAATGATCCGATTTACTTCAAAACTGGTGTGTACCATATAGACGAGTGTGTGATCAAAAGTTATTAACAGAATTGTTCAGCGTTCAACAGTGTGGCCATGGCGTGGCGTTAACTTTTGACATCTCGCCATGAAACACGAAATTGCTATAACATGGGATTAAATGGTCAAATCTGCTCCAGACTTCACAAATATGATAAAAGTCCCAGCCTGAACACATCTACATGATGCTCACGAGTCATAGTCATAGCGCAACCCAGTGGAGACAGGAAGTAACACGGCATTGCTTCCTACAGTGTCCAAAGGGGCTGACAATTCAGCACCTCGTGTGCCAGTCAGCCTCTGGCCACAAGGTCAAGACGGCCGCAGGCCCCGAATGGCGTGGGGGCTGCGGTCGCCAGCACCCAAAGTTGCTGCCACCCCGAGTTGCGTGGGGGTGCGAGGGCCCGTTCAACGCTGCTTGCAGCTTTAATTATTATTATTATTACGACAAAAATAAATTGCTTATTTGGGGGCTTTAACATATTCAAAAAGTCACCAAATTTGGCATGCGCGTCAGTCCCCGTGTAAATTTAGGTGTGCTATGGTTTTCGTCAAGGGCCGGCCCAAAATGGTTAGGCCACGCCCCTTAAACAGGGGCCCGGACTCAAGGTTTCACCGATTGCCACGAAAATCGGTACACACATAGATCATGCCCAGACGCACAAAAAAGGTCATAGGTACCAGGAGGCTAAACCTAACAGGAAGTGAGATATTTTTAATTTGGCGGCCATTTTTGGCGTTTTACACGTTCTGGATTTTAACAAACTCCTCCTACAGGATTAATCATTTTTGATTCAAACTTGCTGTGTATCATTTCACTCTTTCTGATCAAAATTTATAAAAAAGACCCGCACCCGTTGGGGGGCTATCGGTTTTTTTGGCGTAAAATTTTTGATGTTTCGCCATGAAAAACAAATTTGTCATAACTTTACCAAAAGGGTCCGAGCTGCACCCCCTTCCGTTTTTTGATAATAGTCCCCCCCTGAAACAACTATGAAAAAGATTCTTAATTTTCATGCGCCCCCTCGGCGACAGGAAATGTTAGTTTTACTTTTTTGAGGTGCTGCTCTGACCATTTTGACCAATCTCACTCAAATTTGGTCAGGAAGGCCTGAATCCCTTGTAATGCATTTGTAAAGATCATGACGTATCGTCAAACGGCGTTGCCCCCCACGCGGGGCGATTTTATGATTCGCCAAAATGCAGATATGTGGCCTTAACTTCAGTGTCCTTGCTAATTGCCGGAAACTTCATAGGTGTGTTAATGGTCCAGCCCTGAACATTGATTTGGTTTCAGGGGTGGGCGTGTCCAATGCCTTGGCCACCCCCCTTTAAACAGCAGCCCCCCCGCCCAGTTCACCGACAGCACGAAAATGGGGTACACACATGTATCACCCCCAACGCAACAAAAAAGCCTTGGGACCATAGGCTAAAAAACCACAGGAATGGGGCCATTTTGATTTTCGGGGTACATTTTGGCGTTTCGCCCGCGTTGCCTTGTAAGATTTTCCTGCCTACAGGATTCTCAAAAAGGGTTTCAAATTTGTTGGATACCTCTGACTCTTGTGAGTAAAATTATCAACAGATTTTCCCTCAGTTGAACGGTATGGCCTTTGGGGGTTGGGGGCAAAATTTTGTGATTCGCCATGAACAAAAAATTTTCTATAAATTTGCAAAAACGGCAAATCTGCCCAAACTTCTCTGTGTGTCATGTCCCCCCCTAAAAACACCACTACGTGACAATATTCCGGGATTGTCATAGCCCCCCCTGCTGGCAAAGGGAAAAATGAATGTTTTAGAGTTTGACGTACCGCTCCAAGCGTGTTGACCATACCCAAAAACCCAAATCAACTCGAAGGTCTTAGACTTTGCCGATGTTTTTGAAGATCCTGGGCCAGGTCAAAGGGCGTTCCCCTGACAGCGGGCGAAGGTTGACGTTTCGCCAAAACACAGGAAGTTGCTTTAAATGCACTGTACCTTGGTCAATCTCCCCTGAAACTTCCTGTTTATTGACAGTAAAATCTGAAAAAATGATATAAAATTTCGTCAAGGGGCGTGGCTAGATCCCTTTTGGCCACCCCCATTCCAAAATGTAGCGCCATAGGCGTTAACCGATTGCACGAAAATCGGTACACTATGTAGCAGACAAAAGCACAAAAAAAAGTCTTTGGCCCCCATAGCAAAAAACCCAACGGGAAGTCGGCCATTTTAATTTTGTGTAAATTTTTTCTCTCTCCCATGACACAGGAAAATACTAAAAACTTTGCTATAAAATGGTCTTATGTGACCAAAACTTCACAAGTCGGGTAAAAGTCCCAGCCTGACCAACTACATGTTGTCGGTCATGTCAAGCGAACCCTAGTGCAGAAGGAAGTAACACGGCATTGCTTCTACAGTGTCCAAAAGGGGGCTGAAAATACAGCACGTGTCTGCCAGTCACCCTTTCTGGCCACAACGTCATGAGGGGCGCAGGCCCCGAATGGCGTGGGGGCTGGGGGCGCCAGCACCCAAGTTGCGGGGGGGTGCGGGGGCCCCCGTTCAAGCTGTTGCAGTTTTAAATTTAGGGCCCGAGCCCGTCCGGTGCGGGGACCCTATTGAAATTGAAGGAATTTTATTTTTTTTCTTATTATTTTTTTATTATTATTACGACAAAAATAAATCGCTTATTTGGGGGTTTTAAACATATTCAAAAAGTCCCCAAAATTTGGCTGCGCGTCACCCCCCGTGAAAATTTTAGGTGTGATATGCTTTCGTCAAGGTCGGCCCCAAAAGGGTTAGGCCACGCCCCTTAAACAGGGGCCGGATGAAGGTTTCACCGTTTTGCCACGAAAATGGGTACCAATAGTTATGCCCAGACGCACAAAAAAGGTCATAGGTCCCAGGACGAAAAACCCCAACAGGAAGTGAGATTTTTTAAATTTTGGGCGGCCATTTTGCCTTTTTCACACTTTCTGTATTTTAACAAACTCCTCCTACAGGATTAATCAATTTATTCAAAATTGCTGTGTTCATTTGCTACTTTGTGATCAAACGTTATCAAAAGACCCGCTACCCGTTGAGGGGGTATCGGCTTTTTGCGTCGAAGATTGATTTTTTCCCCTGAAAAACGAAATTGTCTTAACTTTACATAAACCTCCGATCTGCCCCAAATTCACGTTTTTGATAATAGTCCCGCCCTGAACACACGTAGTCAAAACATTCTAAAATTTTTTCTAGCCCCCCGCCCCGACGGGAAATGTAATGTTTTACTTTTTGGGGTCCTGCTTGCCCCATCTTGACCATATTGACTAAATTTGGTCAGGAAGGCCTGAAGACTTGGTTTAACTATATTGTAAAGTCATGAGTATGCAAACGGCTTTTGGGGCCCACAGCACGGGAAGTTCATGTTTTCGCCAAATGCAGTATGTGGCCTTAACTTCTGGCCCCTTGGTCATATCTCCCTCAAACTTCATAGGTGCCCCTTAAGGGTCCAGCCCTAAAATGTGTTTTGGTTTCATGGTGGGCGTGCCCAAATTGCTTGGCCACCCCCTTTTAAAAGCACCCCCCGGGGCCCAGTTTCCCCGACATGCACGAAAATGGTACACACATGTATCACACCCGACGCAAAAAAAGCCTCTGGGACCCATGGGCTAAAGCCAACAGGAAGTGGGCCCAAATTTTAAATTTTGTGGAAAATTTTGGGGTTTTTCGCACGCGTTGCCTTGTAAGAGTTCCTGCCTACAGGATTCATCAGAACGGCTTAATTTGTTGTTTCCCTCTAACTAGCTTGTGAGTAAAATTATCAACAGTTTTTGCCCAGTTAAAGGGTTATGGCCTCAGGTGCCGGAAAATTTTGAGATTCCCCATGAGACAGGAATTGCTATAAATTTTAGAAAAAAATGGCCCAATTTTGCACCAAACTTTCATGTGTGCCCATGTCCCCCGGGACACCACTACGTGCAATATTCCAGGATTGTCAAGCGCCCCCTGCTGCCGACGGAAATGACATTTTTTAGGTTGACGTCCCGCCCCAAAGGTTTTACCCATACCCAAAACAAATAAACTCAGACAGGTCTTCCCCCCCTTTGGCGATGCTATATTGTGAAATCTTGAGGCCCCAGGTCTAACGGCTTTCCCCGGGGAGGTGGCGAAGGTTGACGTTTCGCCAAAACCGAAGTTGCTTTAAATGCACTTTTTACCGGGTCAGTCGCCGAAATTTCACTGTTTTTTGACAGTCGAACTCTAACAAATGATATGAATTTCGTCAAGGGGGCGTGGCTAATGGTTGGGCCCACGCCTTCCTAAATGTGCCGCCATGGGAGTATCACCGATATGCACGAAAACGGTAACATATGTAGCACCCGCAGACACACAAAAAAGTCCTTGGACCCATAGGCAAAACCCAAAAGGGAAAGTGGGCCATTTTGAATTTTGTGGTCAATTTTTCTCTCTCACCAGACACAGGAAAATGTTTCAACTTTGCTATAAATGGTTTTGTGCACCAAAATTTCACAAGTATGATAAAGTCCCAGTGAAACAATTCATGACGCTCAGGAGTCATAGTCATAGGGCCACCTAGTGGAGACAGGAAGTAACACCGCATTGCTTCCTCAGCGTCCAAAGGGGGTGAAAATTCAGCACCTCGTCGCCTGTCAGCCTCTGGCGGAAAGGTCCGGCGGCAGAGCCCCGAGGGGCATGGGGGCTGCGGTCGCCAGCACCCCGCTTTCCGGCAGTCCGATAGCGTGGGGGTGCGGGGGCCCCCGTTAAAACCGTTTGCCTTTAATTATTGGGCCCCGAGCACCCTGGGGGTGCGAGGACCCTATTAAAATAAAAGGAAATTTTATTTTTCTTTGCCATTTTTCCCTTGAATGAATGTTTTTTGGGGGGCTCAAACAACTCAAAAACTCAAAAATTTTGGGGCCTGCGCGTCGTCGTGGTGAAAATTTACGTTGATATGATCTTTGGGATGGCGGGGCCCAAACGGATTGGCCCACCCCCCTTTAAAACAGCACCCCCACCTGCATGTTCAACCGACATGCACGAAAATCGGTACACATGTGTATACCCCCAGACGCACAAAAAACCCCTTGGCCCCTGGGCCAAAAACCCAAACAGAATCACCCTTTTTTGAATTTGGGTCAATTTTGGCTTTTTCCAGGCCGTATTTTAACGACTCCCCCTACAGGTTTAAATCGAATGATTCAAAATCACTGTGAATACTGACTACTTTGTGATAAAAAGTTTTTTAAAAGATGCGCTACGTTTAAAGGGCATGGCCGTGAGGTGGGGGGACATTTTGATGTCACGCCAAAAAAACACGAAATTGCTAAAAACTTTAGCATTCAGGGTCCGATCTGCCCCCCAACTTCAATGTTGATAATAGCCTGCCCTGAAACGCTATATAAAAATATTCCATAAATGTCATAGCCCCCCCTACGGCGCAGGAAATGACATGTTTTACTTTTGAGGTGCTGTCTGAGCACTTTGACCATATTGACCAATTTGGTCAGTGGGCCCTTAAGCCCTTGGTCATGCTATATTGTGAAGATCATGAGTATCGTCAAACGGCGTTGCGCCCAGAGTGCGGCGAAGTCGATGTTTCGCCAAAACGCGGGGGAAAGGGCCCTTTTAATTTTCAGGGGCCCTTTGGGTCATATCTGCCTGAAACTTCCATGTGTGTTAATGGTCCAGGCCCCGAACATGTGATAGAGTTTCAATGAGGGGGTCCCCCAAAATGGTTTGGCCACCCTTTAAAAACATCAGCCCCTGCCCACATTTCCCCGACATGCAAAAAATTTGGGAAAAACCTATGTATGACACCCAGACCACAAAAAAGCCTCTTGGACCCATTGGCCACACCCAACGGAAAGTGGGCCATTTAAATTTTGGGGGCCATTTTTGGCGTTTTGCAGTGTTGTATTTTTAACAAATCCCCCCTACGGATTTTCAGAAGGGCTTCAAAATCACATAGCCATTTGAAACGTTGTGATCAAAATTTATTAAAAGATTATGCTCTTGTTAAAGGGGTGTGGCCGTGGGGGGTTTTGGGGGGGGGGCGAATTTTGTGTCTCGCCATGAAAAACGGGGAAATTGCTATAACTTTACCATAAATGGCCCCGATTGCCCCAAAACTTGAAATGCTTAAAATTGTCCCCCCCTAAACCCGACTACATGCAGAAATTTTGAAATTGTCATACGCCCCCTGAGGCGACAGGAAATCCATGTTTTGCTTTGGTGCTGCTCTGAGCACGTTGCCCTATTCAACTAAAATTTTGGTCAAAAAGGGCCTTAGATGTTTGGTATGCTATTTGGAGACCATGATGTCTCGTCAAACGATGCCGCACTGACGGCGCGGCGAAGGTCGTGTTTCGCCAAAACACGGGAAAAGTGGACATAACTTCGTTTATTTAGTGGAATCTTCCTAAATCTTAAAGGTTTGTCATTGGTTCCGCCTGAGCTTAAATTTTAATTTCGAAGTGGGCGTGGTAAACAAACTCCGCCCCACAATTTATCCGATTGATTTCAAAATGGTGTGTCCCCATATAGACTTTTTTGTGATTAAAATTTATTAAAAGAATTGGTCAATGAGAACGTGTGGGTGTGGCATGGCGTCGATTTTGATGTCTCGCCATAAAACACGAAATTGCTATAACAGGGGGATTAGTGGTCAAATCGCCCCAAACTTCACAAGTCTGATAAAACCCCCGGCCGGAACACATCTAATGATGCTCACGAGTCATAGTCATGCGCAACCTAGTGGGACGGGAAAGTAACTTGGATTGTTTCCTACAGTGTCCAAAGGGGGTGAACATTCAGTACCTCGTCTGCCAGTCAGCCTCGGGCCACTTTGGTCATGCCGCCGGGCCCCCGGTGGGGCGGGTGTCTGCGGTCGCCACACCCGATTTGCATGGGGGTGCGAGGCCCGTTCAACGCTGCTTGCAGTTTTTAATTATTTTATTTTTTTTTTTCCCTCTTTTGATCGCTTTTTTGGGGGCTTTAAACTATAAAAAACCACCAAAAATTTGACATGCACATTCGTCTTGGCGAAAATTTGGTGCTGGGAAAACTCAGGGAAAGCCCCTCGCAAAATGGCGAAATGGCCCCCTAGAAATTTTCAACGGCCCCCCGGGGGGGCCCCCTTTGATGAAATTTCCCCCGAAATTCGGAGGGGTCGGTATTTATCCCAAGACGCCGAAAATGCGGCTTTGGGCTTTTTTTTAAAAGTACGGAAAATCCCCCATTTTTTATTTGAATATTTTTGATGTTGGCGATTTGCGGGGCCTCTAAAATATCTCCTCCTAGACGGTTCGTTGGATCGGCTTAAATTTGGCAGCGCAACTAGACCGCTTGATGATTTAAAAATTATTAAAAGACTGTGTTCTCGTACGGCGTTGCCGTGGCGCGCGGCGAAGTTGATGTTTCGCCATGAAAAAAGAGAGCGCATAACTTTGCCATAAATGCTCCGATCTGCACCCAAAATTCACACGTATGATAAAGTCCGCCCTGAACAATCAAATGAAAATAATCTTTGAAAGTCATGGGCCCCCTGTGGGGACAGGAAAAGCAATGTTTTTCACTTTGAGGTGCTGCTCTGACCACGTTGAAAATTCAACTCAATTTGGAGAAAGGCCTTTAAAATGTTGGAATGCTATATTACGAACACAGAACGTCTCGTTTAAAACGGCGCCGCCCTAGGGGGCGGCGAAAGGGCCCACGTCTCGCCGGGGAACCACGAAAGTGCCATAACTTGGGCGACTTGGCGAAGCTTCCTGAATTCACATGGTTGTAACTGGCCCTCCCTTGATCATATGATATGGTTTGTGAGGGGGCGTGGCCAACGCTGCCCCGCCTTAAATGCAGCCCCCGCGGCCCGTTTGCTGACGTAACGAAATTCGGTACGCCAGTATCACACCCAGACGCAAAAAAAAAGTCTCTTGGACCCATAGGTCGCCCAAAAGGAAGTCAGCCATTTTGGGAAATTTAATTTTTTTTTTAGTTTCTCTCAAGCTATTCTCCTACACGGTTTCGGATCGGCTTCAAAATTTGGGGATCTGCAAACTAGACCCCTTGATGATTAAAAGTTATTAAAAAAATCTCGTGTTCTTGTAAGGCGTTGCCATGGCGGCACGGCGAAGTTTGATGCTCGCCATGAAACCGAATTGCTATAATTTGGCATACATGCTTTGATCTGCATCAAAATTTGATGATTGATAATAGTCCCCCCCTGAACACTCTAATGAAAATAATATTTGAATGTCATGGCGCCCCCTGCGGCGAAGGAAATACCACGTTTTCACTTTGAGGTGTGCTCTGACCCAAATTTGGTCAGAAAGGCATTATGAGATTGCATGCGTTTGTGAAAAACCGGAAGTCTCGTCAAAAAGGTGCCGCCCTGACGGCGTGGCGAAGGTCGATGCCCCGCCATGGAACGAAAATTTCTATAATTTTTCCCTAAATGTCCTTTTGCACCAAACGTCACACGTATGATAATAATCCCAGCCGAACGCATCTATGCAACTCCGGTTTCCGGTGTAGCGCCCCCTAGGGGGGCGGGAAGTAACGCCCCGTTGCTTTCCCGCGGGGGCCGGAAGGGGCTTTAAAATTAGCAGCTCGTCTACCGGCGGGCCGGGTGGCGCCCCCCCGAGTTGGCAGGGGGGCGAGGGCCCGTTCAACGCTGCTTGCAGCTTTTTTATTTTTTTTTTTCTTTTTTCTATTTCGACAAAATAAATCGCTTATTTGGGGGCTTTAACATATTCAAAAAATCACCAAATTTGGCAGTCGCATCATCGCGGTGGGAAAATTTTCGTGTATTTGGGTTTTTTGGCGGTGCCCGGCCAAAATGGCTAGGCCACGCCCCTTTAACAGCGCCCTACTCGCTAGGTTTCACAGATCTCCCCGAAAATTGGTACCAGGTAGATATGCCGAACGCAAAAAAAAGGTCATAGGGGGGCCCATAGGGTAAACCCCCAAAAGGAAGGCGGCCATTTTGAATTTCGTCGTCATTTTTGGCGTTTTCCACATTTTTTCATTTAACGAAATCCTCCTACAGGATTAATCAAACGGCTTCAAAAACGCTGTGTACCAAAATAGATACTTTTTCATCAAAAATTATTAAAAGTGGCCTATCGTTGAAGGGGGTGGACGTGAGGTGGCGGGGAATTTTTATGTCTCGCCCTGAAAAACGAAATCGCTACAACTTTAGAAAATGGTCCGATCTGCACAAAATCACCTGCTTGTAATAGCCCCGCCCCCCAAAACGTCTATATGAAAATATTCCTAAAAGTTATGCCCCCCATTGGGACGGAAATGACTGTTTTTCGTTTTAGGTGCTGCTCTGAGCACGTTGACCATATCTGACTCAAATTTTTGGTCAGTGAGGCCCTTTAAAACCTTTGGTAAGCTATATTGGAAGATCATGACATATCATCAAACGCTTGGGGCCCCGTGCGTGGCGAAATCGATGTTTCGCCAAAACCAGGGGAAAAGGGCCTTAAATTAGGTCCTTGTCATATCTGCCTGAAAAATTCACATTTTGGTTAATGGTCCAGGCCTGAACATGTGATATGAGTTTCGTTGATGGGCGTGGCAAATGGGTTGGACACGCCCTTTTAAATCACCCCCTTTCACATTTTCCCCGACATGCCGAAAAATTTGGTAAACAATGTATGACACCCAGACGCACAAAAACCTCTTGGACCCATTGGCCAAACCCAACAGGGAAGTCACCATTTTGCTTTTGGCGGCCATTTTTGCCGTTTTGCACGTGTTGTATTTTAAAGAACCCTCCCACGGGGTTTTCAGAACGGGTTCAAAATCACTGTGTGCCATCTAGAAACGTTGTGATCAAAAGTTTTTAAAAAATCATGCCTTGTTTTAAGGGCGTGGCTGTGAGGTGGCGGCGAATTTTGATGTCTCGCATGAAACATGAAATTGCATAACTTTAGCATAAATGGTCCGATCTGCACCAAACTTCAAATGGTTGATAATAGTCCTGCTTGAAACGTCTCCCGCGAAATTTTTTAATTGTCATAGCGCCCCCCGCTGTTGACGGAAATACCTGATTTTGACTTTGAGGTGCTGCTCTGACCACATTTTCCTATTAACTCAAATTTTTATGTTTGGGGGCATGCTATATTGTGAAAACCATGACGTCTCGTCAAACATGCGCACTGCGGGGGCGAAGGCGATGTTTCGCCAAAAAAAAACAGGAAGTGGGCATAACTTTGTTTTACTTGGGGAATCTTCCGGGAAACCTTAATATGTTTGTCACTGGTCCCGTCTGATTTTTGATATTAATTTCGTAAGTGGGGTGGCTAAACAAAAA
Source organism: Lutjanus argentimaculatus (assembly GCA_034769285.1). NCBI lineage: Eukaryota > Metazoa > Chordata > Actinopteri > Lutjaniformes > Lutjanidae > Lutjanus > Lutjanus argentimaculatus. Next base: position 68,363 of record JAWZSL010000126.1, read on the forward strand.
TCCGCCCACACAATTATCCGTTGACTTCAAAAAATTGGTGTGTACCATATAGGTATTTTTTCATTAAAATTTATTAAAAGAATTGGTCGCGTGAAAATGTGGGTGAGGCATGGTGTCAACTTTTGAGGGGGGTCCATGAAACACGAAATTGCATAAAATTTAGATTTAAAAGGTCAATCTGCTTCAAACTTCACATGTATGTAATAATCCCCGGCCTGAAACATCTGCATGATGCTCACGAGTCATAGTATATCGCCCCCTAGTGGAGACAGGAAGTAACACGGCATTGCTTCCTACAGTTCCAAAGGGGCTGAAAAAATTTGCACCTGTGTGCCAGTCAGCCCTTTTGGGCCCCAAGGTCATGCGGCCCCAGGCCCCGAAAGGGGTGGGGGCTGCGGTCGCCAGCATCCCCCAGTTTGGGGGGGCACCCGAGTTGCGGGGGGTGGAGGGCCCGTTCAACGCTGCTTGCGCTTTTAATTTTTAGGGCCGAGCACCCTCCGGTGCGAGGACCCTATTGAATTTAAGGAATTATTATTATTATTTTCTGGCAAAAGTAAATGCTTTTTTGGGGGGGTTTAACCTATTCAAAAAATCACCAAAATTTTGGGAATCGCATTAGTGTGGTGTAAAAATTTTGGGGTATTAGGGTTGTCGGCGGGGGGGGAGGTGCAAAATCCTAGGCCCCGCCCCCTTTAAAAAGCACCCCCGCGGGATATTTTCCCAATGCACAAAATCGGAACACACATGTATCCACCCACCGCACAAAAAAGTTCTTACACATAGGCCCAAACCCCCAAAAGGGAAATCGCCATTTTGAATTTCATGGTCATTTAGGCGTTTCGGACTTTTAATTTTAACGAATCCCCCTACAGGGTAAATCAGAACGGCTTCTAAATCGTGTGTACCAACTACACTATTTGTGACAAAAAATTATTTAAAAGATTGCGTACCGTTCAAGGGCCCCTGGCGTGAGGTGGCGACGAATTTTGATGTTCGCCCTGAAAAACGAAATTGCTTTAAATTTAGCATAAATGCCCAATCTGCACCAAAATTCCATGCTTGCTAATAGTCCCCCCCTTAACAGTCTATATGAAAAAATTCCATAAATGTCATAGGCCCCCTATGGCGACAGGAAAAAGACTGCTTTTCAGTTTGAGGTGCGCTTGAGCACGTTTACCACACTGACCAAATTGGTCGTGAGGCCTTAAGACCTTGGTTTTAAAGCTATATTGGAAGATCATGACGTATCGTCAAAGGGGTTGCGCCCCGAGCGCGCGAATCGATGTTTCCCAAAACCCAGGAAAGTGGCCTTAACTTCGTGTCCTTGGTCTATCTGCCTGAAACTTCACAGTGTGTTTGGTCCCGGCTGAACCGTACATGATTTCAATGATGGGCGTGGGGGCCCAAAAGTTGGGCCCGCCCCTTTAAACATCAGCCCCCGCGGACATTTTACCGACATGCCGAAAAATTTGGGACACATTTGTTGACACCCAGGCGCACAAAAAAAACCTTTGCACCCCTTTGGGCCCAAACCCCAAAGGAAATCACCATTTGGATTTGGCGACCCCTTGGCGTTTTGCACGGGTTTTATTTTAATGAACTCCTCCACGGTTAATCAAAAAACCCAAAAAACACTGTGTGCCATCTAACAAGGTTGTGATCAAAAGTTATAAAAAGATTACGCTTTGTTTAAGGGTGTGGCCCTGACGTGGCGGCAAAGTTGATGTCTCGCCCTGAACAGAAATTGCTATATCTTTACAAAAATGTCCGATCTGCACCAAACTTACAGCTTCTAATAGTCCTGCCCCGAAAAGTTTTACTCCAGAAATTTTTGGGAAATTTTCCTAGCGCCCCCCGTAGCGACAAAAAAATACCAGTTTTAGACTTTGAGGTGGCTCTGAGACATTTTACCATATTATTCAAATTTGGTCAGAAAGGCCTTAACGGGTTTGGTAATGCTATATTTTGAAGACCATGATTTTCGTAAAGGGCCGCCCTGACAGCGCGGCGAAGGTTGGTTTCGCCAAAAAACAGGGAGTGGACATAACTTCAGTTTTCTTATGGAATCCCTTTCCCGAATCTTTAAAATGTTTTGTCACTGGTCCCGCCCTGAGCATTTGAATTAATTTTATAAGTGGGCTGGCTAAACAACCCCCCCCTCCTCAAAAAATCCGATTTACTTCAAAAGTGGTGTGTACCATATAGATGAGTGTATGATCAAAAGTTATTAAAAGAATTGGTCAGCGTTCAACAGCGTGGCCGTGGCGTGGCGTCAAATTTTGACATCTCGCCATGAAACACGAAATTGCTATAACATGGGATTACATGGTCAAATCTGCTCCAAACTTCACAAGTATGATAAAAGTCCCGGCCTGAACACATCTGCATGACGCTCAGGAGTCATAGTCATAGCGCCACCTATTGGAGAGAGGAAATAACACCGCATTGCTTCCTACAGCGCCCAAAGGGGGTGAAAATTCAGCACCTCGTGTGCCAGTCGGCCTCTGGCCACAAGGTCATGACAGCCGCAGGCCCCGAATGGCGTGGGGGCTGCGGTCGCCAGCACCCCGAGTTGCGTGGGGGTGCGAGGGCCCGTTCAACGCTGCTTGCAGCTTTAATTATTATTATTCTGGCAAAAGTAAATCGCTTATTTGGGGGCTTTAACATATTCAAAAACTCACCAAATTTGGTAATCGCATCAGTCGTGGTGTAAATTTAGGTGTATTAGGGTTGTCGGCGGTGGGAGGTGCAAAATGGCTAGGCCACGCCCCTTAAACAGCAGCCCCTGCAGCATATTTTACCGACATGCACGAAAATCGGAACACACATGTATCACACCCAACCGCACAAAAAAGTCTCTTGGACACATAGGCCAAACCCAACAGGAAGTTGGCCATTTTGAATTTCATGGTCATTTTTGGCGTTTCGGACGTTTCATATTTTAAACGAACTCCTCCTACAGGATAAATCAGAACGGCTTCTAAATCGCTGTGTACCAACTACACTACTTTGTGATCAAAAGTTATTAAAAGATTGCGCTACCGTTCAAGGGCATGGACGTGAGGTGGCGACGAATTTGATGTCTCGCCCTGAAAAACGAAATTGCTATAACTTTAGCATAAATGGTCTGATCTGCACCAAACTTCACATGCTTGCTAATAGTCCCGCCCTTAACATGTCTATATGAAAATATTCCATAAATGTCATAGCGCCCCCTACTGGCGACAGGAAATGACATGCTTTACAGTTTGAGGTGCTGCTCTAAGCACGTTGACCACATCTGACTCAAATTTGGTCAGTGAGGCCTTAAGACCTTGGTAATGCTATATTGTGAAGATCATGACGTATCGTCAAACGGCGTTGCGCCCAGAGCGCAGCGAAGTCGATGTTTCGCCAAAACCCAGGAAAGTGGCCTTCACTTCAGTGTCCTTGGTCATATCTGCCTGAAACTTCACATGTGTGTTAATGGTCCAGGCCTGAACATGTGACATGAGTTTCAATGATGGGCGTGGCCAAATGGCTTGGCCACGCCCTTTAAACATCAGCCCTGCGGCACATTTCACCGACATGCACGAAAATTGGTACACATATGTATGACACCCAGACGCACAAAAAAGCCTCTTGCACCCATTGGCCAAACCCAACAGGAAGTCAGCCATTTTGGATTTGGCGGCCATCTTTGGCGTTTTGCACGTGTTGTATTTTAATGAACTCCTCCTACAGGATTAATCAAAACAGCTTCAAAATCACTGTGTGCCATCTAGACAAGGTTGTGATCAAAAGTTATAAAAAGATTACGCTCTTGTTGAAGGGTGTGGCCGTGACGTGGCGGTAAAGTTTGATGTCTCGCCATGAAACATGAAATTGCTATATCTTTACCATAAATGCTCCGATCTGCCACCAAACTTCACATGCTTCATAATAGTCCTGCCCTGAACACGTCTACGTCCAGAAATTTTGGAATTGTCATAGCGCCCCCTGCTAGCGACAAGAAATACCATCTTTTAGACTTTGAGGTGCTACTCTGAGCACATTGACCATATTCATTCAAATTTGGTCAGAAAGGCCTTAACATGTTGGTAATGCTATATTGTGAAGACCATGATGTCTCGTCAAAGGGTGCCGCCCTGACAGCGCGGCGAAGGTTGATGTTTCGCCAAAACACAGGGAGTGGACATAACTTCAGTTTACTTAGTGGAATCTTCCTGAATCTTAATATGTTTGTCACTGGTCCCGCCCTGAGCATTTGATATTAATTTCGTAAGTGGGCGTGGCTAAACAAACCCCTCCTCCTCAAATAATCCGATTGACTTCAAAAGTGGTGTGTACCATATAGATGAGTGTATGATCAAAAGTTATTAAAAGAATTGGTCAGCGTTCAACAGCGTGGCCGTGGCGTGGCGTCAACTTTTGACATCTCGCCATGAAACACGAAATTGCTATAACATGGGATTACATGGTCAAATCTGCTCCAAACTTCACAAGTATGATAAAAGTCCCGGCCTGAACACATCTGCATGACGCTCAGGAGTCATAGTCATAGCGCCACCTATTGGAGAGAGGAAATAACACCGCATTGCTTCCTACAGCGCCCAAACGGGGTGAAAATTCAGCACCTCGTGTGCCAGTCGGCCTCTGGCCACAAGGTCATGACAGCCGCAGGCCCCGAATGGCGTGGGGGCTGCGGTCGCCAGCACCCCGAGTTGCGTGGGGGTGCGAGGGCCCGTTCAACGCTGCTTGCAGCTTTAATTCTTATTATTTTTTTTTTTATCCTAAGATCGCATTTTTGGCGGCCTGAACACGCTCAAAAACTCACCAAATTTTGCACACTCGTCACATCTGGTGAAAAATTCAATATTTTATGGTCGTTACAAAGGGGCGTGCCAAAATGACTCAATGGCGCCCCCTAACAGTTTTCAAAATCGAAGCCCCCTGCTTTAACTTTGCCCTAGGCGTACGAAATTTGGTACACATATGTATCATGGCAGGACGGATAAAAAAGCCTCTTGGAGCGACACCCTAAACCCAACAGGAAGTCGGCCATTTTGAATTTTATTTTCAATTTTATGTCATTTTTGGCCATTTTCACACGTCATACTTTAACAAACTCCTCCTACAGGATTAATCAGAACGGCTTCAAAATCACTGTGTACAAACTACACTACTTTGTGATGAAAAGTTATCAAAAGATCGCGCTATCGTTCAAGGGTGTGGCCGTGAGGTGGCGGCGAATTTTGATGTCTCGCCATGAAAAACGAAATTGCTATAACTTTTGCATAAATGGTCCGATCTGCACGAAACTTCACATGCTTGATAATAGTCCCACCCTGAACACGTCTACATGCTCAAATTTTGTAATTCTCATAGCGCCCCCTGCTTGCGACAGGAAATGCCATCTTTTACACTTTGCCGTGCTCCTCTGAGCACATTGCCCACATCAAACTCAAATTTGGTCAGAAAGGCCTTAACAAGTTGGTAATGCTATATCATGAAGACCATGATGTCTCGTCAAACGGTATCGCCGTGACGGCGTGGCGAAGGTCGGCGTTTCGCCAAAACCCAATAAGTGCCCCTAAATTCAGTGTACTTGGTCGAATCTTCCTGAAACTTCACATGGTTGTAACTGGACCTGCCCTGAACATATGATGTGAATTTTCATAAGGGGGCGTGGCTAAATGGATTGGCCACGCCCCTTTAACAGCAGCCCCCGCGGCCCGTTTGACCGACATGCACGAAAATCGGTACACACATGTCTCACACCCAGACGCACAAAAAAGCCTCTGGGACCCATAGGCTAAAACCAACAGGAAGTTGGCCATTTTGAATTTCGTGGTAAATTTTGGCCTTTCGCACGCGTTGCCTTGTAAGAGTTCTTGCCTACAGGATTCATCAGAACGGCTTCAGAATTGCTGCATACCCTCTAGACTAGCTTGTGAGTAAAAGTTATCAACAGATTTTGCCTCAGTTTAACGGTATGGCCGTCAGGTGCCGGCGAATTTTGATGATTCGCCATGAGACAGGAAATTGCTATAAAATTTAGCAAAAACAATCCAATTTGCACTAAACTTCTCATGTGTGATCATAGTCCCCACCTGAACACCACTACGTGACAATATTCCAGGATTGTCATAGCGCCCCCTGCTGGCGACAGGAAATGACATCTTTTAGAGTTTGACGTACCGCTCCAAGCGTGTTGACCATATCCAAAACAAATCAACTCAGACAGGTCTTCAGACCTTGGCGATGCTATATTGTCAAGATCTTGAGGCCAGGTCAAACGGCGTTGCCCTGAGAGCGTGGCGAAGGTTGACGTTTCACCAAAACACAGGAAGTTGCTTTAAATGCACTGCACCTGGTCAGATCTGCCTGAAACTTAACATGTTTATTGACAGTCGAACTCTGAACAAATGATATGAATTTCGTCAATGGGCGTGGCTAAATGCCTTGGCCACGCCCATTCCTAAAAGTTGCCACCATAGGACGTCTCACCGATATGCACGAAAATCGGTACACATATGTAGCAGACGCAAGCACACTAAAAAGTCTCTTGGACCCATAGGCTAAACCCAACAGGAAGTCGGCCATTTTGAATTTTGTGGTCAATTTTTCTCTCTCACCATGACACAGGAAAATGCTATAACTTTGCTATAAATGGTCTTATGTGCACCAAAACTTGACAAGTATGATAAAAGTCCCAGCCTGAACACATCTGCATGACGCTCAGGACTCATAGTCATAGCACCACCTAGTGGAGACAGGAAGTAACACCGCATTGCTTCCTACAGCGTCCAAAGGGGGTGAAAATTCAGCACCTCGTCTGCCAGTCAGCCTCTGGCGACAAGGTCACGGCGGCAGCAGGCCCCGAGTGGCATGGGGGCTGCGGTCGCCAGCACCCCGAGTTGCCGGCAGTCCGAGTTGCGTGGGGGTGCGAGGGCCCGTTCAACGCTGCTTGCAGCTTTAATTATTATAGTTCTCTATTATTTTTATTTTTCCACCGCTAAAAGTGGTGCTGCAGGCTAAACCGTGCAAGGGAGGGCGGTACAATTTGGAGGGTTGGTCCAGACCCCTGCACGTATCTCAGGCGCAAAAATTGACATATATCCGCCAGCAGGTGGCGCTATAACCAAGGGAAACACGTTTTGGCCTATAACTCCCACACAGTGTGTCGCACATTCAAAAGCCTCATATCCCAAGATTCCCTGAATTGCCCTGAATCACCTGGGCTAGGCCACGCCCATTTCCGCATAGAATTTTTTTTCACTACATCGCGAAAACTGGAAAACCTACTTTTTCGAACTCCTTCTTGGGGTTTTGTCCGATCACTGTCAAATTTGGCACGTACAGTCTTCTGATGGACCTGAGCAAAAGTTATCAAAAGAATTTTGATCCGTCAAAGGATGCGCAAATTATTAACGAATAAATTTTTCAAGCTAGCTATGAAAACGCGAACAATTGCATATCTCGGTCAAAATAAATGCTAATGACACCAAGTCCGAGATCCTTGGTTGGCATGTCACTGTGAGTCTGTGAGCAAAATTTGGCTAATGTTGCCCACTAGGGGGCGCTGCAAATATGGGACATTTATATCTCTCAAACAGCAACACCGATTTCTACGAAATTTGGTGGGTATGACATTGGGTCACTCCTGAGGCCATATCTTGAAGGTAATCACGACTAGTCAAAGTGGGCGTGGCTTATTACGAGATAAACAACAAACATTTATTTCAGCTCAAGTGTTATGCTGAGGGCTGTGAAATTTACAGGGTATATATAGAATAGCACACAGACCACCCATACCAAAAATTGTGCATCTACTCCACTAGGTGGCGCTGCAATGGACGCAAATGCATTTCGGCCTGTAACTTCCACATTTTTAATCACATCTTCATAAACTTTATATCCACGTGTTCCCTAAAGACATCCGCATCTTCTGACATAGGCCACGCCCACTCCACAGCATATTTCTCTTTGTAAGTTGCTACGTGTCAAAAACCTACTTTTTCGAACTCCTCCTAGGGTTTACGCTCCATCTGCACGAAACGTTGCAGACACAATCTGCAGATGTGCCTGATGAAAAGTTATCAAAAGAATTTTGCTACTCCAAAATATGCGGTACTTATAAATAAACAAATTTTTCCGCTACCTAAAAAACACATACTGTTGCATATTTTGTCAAAGTAAAAGCTATGGGCATGAAACTCAAGACACTGCTCTCAGAGGTCAACCAGAGGCTCTGTGCCAAATTTGGTGCAAAATGGGCAATAGGGGAAGCTATAAACACGGTAATATCAAGCGACAAAAAAGTTGCTCGTATCCGCACGAAATTCAGGGAGCGTGATCTGGATTTGCTCCCGAGCCCAGCCATAAAATTTTGTTATCTTTGGTCAAAGTGGGCGTGACTTGTTACAACAAACATAATCAGCATTTGACGTTTGCAGTGCTCTTGCCATACAGTAAGAGTAAGGGAGAGACAGGGCAACCTTGTTTTACCCAGCGTTTAACAGCAAACCTCGGCAACATGCTTCCCGGTGACGAAACAGAGCTGTTTGCGTTGCGTGGGCTCCGCTACGCCCGGGGGCCGAGTCGCGCGGGAGGCTTGGCCCCCGTTCATAACTGCTTGCAGTTCTAGTTAGGGCCCGAGCACGTCCGTGCGAGGACCCTATTGAAATTGAAGGAGTTATTAGGGGGCCAAGCCCGCGGGGGCTGGGGGACGCGTATGCAAGGCATACGCGTTCCTCAGCACCAGCGGTGCTAGGAACCCTATTGTTTTTGTTAAAGTTTTTATTATTATTTTTATACTTCCGTTGGTAAAAGTGGTGCTGCAGGCTAAACCGTGCATGGGAGGGCGGTGCAATTTGGAGGGTTGGTCCAGACCCCTGCACGTACCTCAGGCGCAAAAAATCACATATGTCCACCAGCAGGGGGCGCTATAACAAGGGAAACGCGTTTTGGGCTATAACTCCCACACCGTATGTCGCACATTCAAAAGCCTCATATCCACAGATTCCCTCAATAGTACTGAGTCACCTGGGCTAGGCCACGCCCATTTCCGCCTAGAATTTTTTTCCCGCAAAATCGCGAAAACTGGAAAACTTACGTTTTCGAACTCCTCCTTGGGGTTTTGTTCCGATCAGTAAGAAATTTGGCACGTACAGTCTTCCAATGGTCCTGATCTAAAGTTATCAAAAGAATTTTGTTCCGTCAAAATATGCGCAAATTATTAACGAATAAAATTTACTAGCTAGCTATAATAATGCGAACACGTTGCACATCTCGGTCAAAATAAATGCTAACGACACCAAATCTGAGAATCTTGGTTGTCATGTGACTGTGGGGGTATGAGCCAAATTTGGTTCACGTTGGCCACTAGGGGGCGCTGCAAATATGGGAACATTATATCTCTTAAACGGAAACACCGATATTTACGAAATTTGGTGGGTATGACGCTGGGTCACTCCTGAGGCCCATATATTCAAGGTAATCCCGACTGCTCAAAGTGGGCGTGGCTTATTACGAGATAAACAACAAACATTTATTTCAGCTCAAGTATTATGCTGAGGACTGTGAAATTTACATGGTTTATATAGAATAGGACACAGACCACCCACACCAAAAATTGTGCATCTACTCCACTAGGTGGCGCTGTAACGGACGCAAACGCATATTGGCCTGTAACTTCCACATTTTTAATCACATCTTCATAAACTTTATATCCACGTGTTTCCTTAATAGATCCGCATCTTCTGACATAGGCACGCCCACTCCCACAGCATATTTCTCTTTGTAAGTCACTACAGGTCTAAAACCTACTTTTTCAAACTCCTCCTAGGGTTTACGCTCCATCTGCACGAAACTTTGCACATACAATCTCCAGACTTGCCTGATCAAAAGTTATCAAAAGAATTTTGCTACTCCAAAACATGCGCTATTTATAAATACGCAATTTTTTCTGCTAGCTAAAAAACACATACCGTTGCATATTTTTGTCAAAGTAAAAGCTATCGACATGAAACTCAAATCACTTGTTTCAGAGGTCAACCACAGGCTCTGTGCCAAATTTGGCGCAAATTGGACAACAGGGGGCGCTATAAACAGAGAAAAATCAAGTGACACAAAAGTTGCTCAGATTCGCACGAAATTCGGCAAGCACCATGTGGACTCTCTCCCGAGGCCGTCTGTAATGTTTAGTGATGTTTGGTCAAAGTGGGCGTGACTTCTTACAACAAACATATTCAGCCTCTCACACTGCTCTTCCCATTACAATAAGAGGAATTGAAAGACAGGGCAGCCTTGTGCGACCCCACGTTCGATAGCAGATCTTGGCGGTGTGCCTCCTGGTAATGAAATAGAGCCATTTGCGTTGCGTGGGCTCCACGACGCCCGGGCCGAGTCGCGCTGGAGGCTTGGCCCCCGTTGATAACTGCTTGCAGTTCTAGTTATTAGGGGGCCAAGCCCGCGGGGGCTGGGGAACGCGACTGCAAAGCAGACGCGTTTCCCAGCACCAGCGGTGCTGGGAACCCTATTGTTTTTGTTAAAGTTTTTATTATTAGGGGGCCAAGCCCGCGGGGGCTGGGGAACGCGACTGCAAAGCAGACGCGTTTCCCAGCACCAGCGGTGCTGGGAACCCTATTGTTTTTGTTAAGTTTTTATTATTATTTTTATTTTTCCACCGGTAAAACTCTTGCTGCAGCCTAAACCGTGCATGGGAGGGCGGTGCAATTTGGAGGGTTGGTCCAGACCCCTGCACGTACCTCAGGCGCAAAAAATCACATATGTCCGCCAGCAGGGGGCGCTATAACAAGGGAAACGCGTTTTGGGCTATAACTCCCACACCGTATGTCGCACATTCAAAAGCCTCATATCCACAGATTCCCTGAATAGCCCTGAATCACCTGGGCTAGGCCACGCCCATTTCCGCCTATAATTTTTTTACCGCAAAATCGCGAAAACTGGAAAACCTACTTTTTCGAACTCCTCCTTGGGGTTTTGTCCGATCACTGTGAAATTTGGCACGTACAGTCTTCTGATGGACCTGACCAAAATTTATCAAAAGAATTTTGATCCGTCAAAGTATGTGCAAATTATTAACGAATAAAATTTTCAAGCTAGCTATAAAAACGCGAACAATTGCATATCTCGGTCAAAATAAATGATAACGACACCAAGTCTGAAATCCTTCTTTGGCATGTCACTGTGAGTGTGTGAGCAAAATTTGGCTAATGTTGGCCACTAGGGGGCGCTGCAAATATGGGACATTTATATCTCTAAAACGGCAACACCGGTTTTTACGAAATTTGGTGGGTATGATCTTGGATCACTCCTGAGGCCATATCTTGAAGGTAATCATGACTGGTCAAAGTGGGCGTGGCTTATTACGAGATAAACAACAAACATTTATTTCAGCTCAAGTTTTATGCTGAGGGCTCTGAAATTTACAGGGTATATATAGAATAGCACACAGACCACCCATACCAAAAATTGTGCATCTACTCCACTAGGTGGCGCTGTAATGGACGCAAATGCATTTTGGCCTGTAACTTCCACATTTTTAATCACATCTTCAAAAACTTTATATCCACGTGTTCCCTAAATAGATCCGCATCTTTTGACATAGGCCACGCCCACTCCCACAGCATATTTCTCTTTGTAAGTCGCTACATGTCAAAAAACCTACTTTTCGAACTCCTCCTAGGGTTTACGCTCCATCTGCACGAAACTTTGCAGACACAATCTCCAGACGTGCCTGATCAAAAGTTATCAAAAGAATTTTGATACTCCAAAAAATGCGCTACGTATAAATAAACATTTTTTTCTGCTAGCTAAAAAACACATACTGTTGCATATTTTTGCCAAAGTAAAAGCTATCGACATCAAACTCAACTCACTTGTTTCAGAGGTCAACCAGAGGCTTTCTGCCAAATTTGGCACAAAATTGGCCAATAGGGGGTGCTACAAACAGAGTAAAATCAAGCGACACGAAAGTTGCTCAGATTCGCACGAAATTTGGCGAGCGCCATGTGGAGTCGCTCCCGAGGCCAGCTATAAAGTTTAGTGATGTTTGGTCAAAGTGGGCGTGACTTGTTACAACAAACATATTCAGCCTCTCACACTGCTCTTCCCATTACAATAACAGCAATGAAGAAAGAGCGCAGCCTTGTTCGACCCAACGCTCGATAGCAGATCTTGGCGGTGTGCCTCCAGGTGAGGAAACAGAGCCGCTTGCGTTACGTGGCCTTCGTGACGCGTGGGGGCCGAGTCGCGCGGTAGGCTTGGCCCCCGTTCATAACTGCTTGCAGTTCTAGTTATTTTTATTTTTCCACCGGTAAAACTCTTGCTGCAGCCTAAACCGTGCATGGGAGGGCGGTGCAATTTGGAGGGTTGGTCCAGACCCCTGCACGTACCTCAGGCGCAAAAATCACATATGTCCGCCAGCAGGGGGCGCTATAACAAGGGAAACGCGTTTTGGGCTATAACTCCCACACCGTATGTCGCACATTCAAAAGCCTCATATCCACAGATTCCCTGAATAGCCCTGAATCACCTGGGCTAGGCCACGCCCATTTCCGCCTATAATTTTTTTTACCGCAAAATCGCGAAAACTGGAAAACCTACTTTTTCGAAACTCCTCCTTGGGGTTTTGTCCGATCACTGTGAAATTTGGCACATACAGTCTTCTGATGGACCTGACCAAAAGTTATCAAAAGAATTTTGATCCGTCAAAGTATGTGCAAATTATTAACGAATACATTTTTCAAGCTAGCTATAAAAACGCGAACAATTGCATATCTCGGTCAAAATAAATGATAACGACACCAAGTCTGAAATCCTTCTTTGGCATGTCACTGTGAGTGTGTGAGCAAAATTTGGCTAATGTTGGCCACTAGGGGGCGCTGCAAATATGGGACATTTATATCTCTAAAACAGCAACACGGTTTTTACGAAATTTGGTGGGTATGATCTTGGGTCACTCCTGAGGCCATATCTTGAAGGTAATCATGACTGGTCAAAGTGGGCGTGGCTTATTACGAGATAAACAACAAACATTTATTTCAGCTCAAGTTTTATGCTGAGGGCTCTGAAATTTACAGGGTATATATAGAATAGCTCACAGACCACCCATACCAAAAATTGTGCATCTACTCCACTAGGTGGCGCTGTAATGGGACGCAAATGCATTTTGGCCTGTAACTTCCACATTTTTAATCACATCTTCAAAAACTTTATATCCACGTGTTCCCTAAATAGATCCGCATCTTTTGACATAGGCCACGCCCACTCCCACAGCATATTTCTCTTTGTAAGTCGCTACATGTCAAAAACCTACTTTTTCGAACTCCTCCTAGGGTTTACGCTCCATCTGCACGAAACTTTGCAGACACAATCTCCAGACGTGCCTGATCAAAAGTTATCAAAAGAATTTTGATACTCCAAAAAATGCGCTACGTTATAAATAAACATTTTCTTCTGCTAGCTAAAAAACACATACTGTTGCATATTTTTGCCAAAGTAAAAGCTATCGACATCAAACTCAACTCACTTGTTTCAGAGGTCAACCAGAGGCTTTCTGCCAAATTTGGCACAAATTGGCCAATAGGGGGCGCTACAAACAGAGTAAAATCAAGCGACACGAAAGTTGCTCAGATTCGCACGAAATTTGCCGAGCGCCATGTGGAGTCGCTCCCGAGGCCGGCTATAAAGTTTAGTGATGTTTGGTCAAAGTGGGCGGGGACTTGTTACAACAAACATATTCAGCCTCTCACACTGCTCTTCCCATTACAATAACAGCAATGAAGAAAGAGCGCAGCCTTGTTCGACCCAACGCTCGATAGCAGATCTTGGCGGTGTGCCTCCAGGTGAGAAACAGAGCCGCTTGCGTTACGTGGCCTTCGTGACGCGTGGGGCCGAGTCGCGCGGTAGGCTTGGCCCCCGTTCTATAACTGCTTGCAGTTCTAGTTCTTTTTCTTATTATTCCTCCAAATGAATTGCCTTTTTGGGGGCTTTATCATATTCAAAAACTCACCAAATTTGGCAGTCGCATCAGTCGCGGTGAAAATTTACGTGTATCATGGTTTTTGGCGGTGGGCGGGCCAAAATGGTTAGGCCACGCCCCTTAATTACCAGCCCCGAGTGCATGTTTACCCGATATGCATGAAAATCGGAAACACACGTATATCATGCCCAGACGCACAAAAAAGTTCAGGGGACCCATGGGCTAAACCCAACAGGAAGTCAGCCATTTGGATTTCGCGACCATTTTTGGCCATTTTTCACACGTCATACTTTAACGAACTCCTCCTACAGGATTAATCAGAACGGCTTCAAAATCGCTGTGTACAAACTACACTACTTTGTGATGAAAAGTTATCAAAAGATCGCGCTATCGTTGAAGGCTGTGGCCGTGACGGCGAATTTTGATGTTCGCCATGAAAAAACGAAATTGCTATAACTTTAGCATAAATGCTCCGATCTGCACCACACTTCACATGCTTGATAATAGTCCCGCCCTGAACACGTCTATATGAAAATATTCTATAAATGTCATAGCGCCCCCTACTGGCAACAGGAAATGACATGTTTTACAGTTTGATGTGCTGCTCTGAGCATGTTGACCGTATCTGACTCAAATTTGGTCAGTGAGGCCTTAAGACCTTGGTAATGCTATATTGTGAAGATCATGAGGTATCGTCAAAGGGCGTTGCGCCCAGAGCGCGGCGAAGTCGATGTTTCGCCAAAACGCGAGGAACGTGGCCTTAACTTCAGTGTCCTTGGTCATATCTGCCTGAAACTTCACATGTGTGTTAATGGTCCAGGCCTGAACATGTGATATGAGTTTCAAATGATGGGCGTGGCCCAAATGTCTTGGCCACGCCCTTTAAAACATCAGCCCCTGCGGCACATTTCACCGACATGCACGAAAATTGGTACACATATGTATGACACCCAGACGCACAAAAAAGCCTTTTTGGACCCATTGGCCACACCCAACAGGAAGTCGGCCATTTTGAATTTGGCGGCCATTTTTGGCGTTTTGCACGTGTTGTATTTTAACGAACTTCCTCCTACAGGATTAATCACAACAGCTTCAAAATCACTATGTGCCATCTACACAACGTTGTGATCAAAAGTTACTGAAAGATTATGGCTCTTATTGAAGGGCGTGGCCGTGAGGTGGCGGCGAAGTTTGAGGGTCTCGCCATGAAACATGAAATTGCTATAACTTTACCATAAAATGGTCCAATCTGCACCAAGCTTAAAATGCTTGAAAAATTGTCCCACCCTCAACACGTCTACATGCAGAAATTTTGTAATTGTCATAGCGCCCCCTGCTGGCGACAGGAAATACCATGTTTTAGACTTTGAGGTGCTGCTCTGACCACATTGACCATATTCAACTCAAATTTGGTCAGAAAGGCCTTAAGATGTTGGTAATGCTATATTGTGAAGACCATGATGTCTCGTCAAACGATGCCGCACTGACGGCGCAGCGAAGGTCGATGTTTCGCCAAAACACAGGAAAGTGGACATAACATCAGTTTACTTAGGGGAAATCTTCCTGAATCTTAATACGTTGTCACTAGTCTCGTCCTGAGAAATATCATATTAATTTCGTAAGTGGGCGTGGCTAAACCCAAACTCCGCCTCCATAACTTATCCGATTGACTTCAAAAACGGGTGTGTACCATATAGATTTAGTTTGTCATTAAAAGTTATTAAAAGAATTGGTCAGTGTAGAACAGTGTGGATGTGGCATGCCGTCGACTTTTGATGTCTCGCCATGAAACACGAAATTGCTATAACATGGGATTAAATGGTCAAATCTGCTCCAAACTTCACAAGTCTGATAAAAGTCCCGGCCTGACCACATCTACATGATGCTCACGAGTCATAGTCATAGCGCAACCTAGTGGAGACAGGAAGTAACACGGCATTGCTTCCTACAGTGTCCAAAGGGGCTGAAAATTCAGCACCTCGGTGCCAATCAGCCTCTGGCCACAAGGTCATGACGGCCGCAGGCCCCGAATGGCGTGGGGGCTGTGGTCACCAGCACCCCGAGTTGCCGGCACCCCGAGTTGCGTGGGGGGGATGCGAGGGCCCGTTCAACGCTGCTTGCAGCTTTAATTCTTTTTCTTATTATTCCTCCAAATGAATTGCCTTTTTGGGGGCTTTATCATATTCAAAAAACTCACCAAATTTGGCAGTCGCATCAGTCGTGGTGAAAATTTACGTGTATCATGGTTTTTGGCGGTGGGCGGCCCAAAATGGTTAGGCCACGCCCCTTAATTACCAGCCCCGAGTGCATGTTTACCCGATATGCATGAAAATCGGTACACATGTATATCATGCCCAGACGCACAAAAAAGTTCAGGGGACCCAGGGCTAAACCCAACAGGAAGTCAGCCATTTTGGATTTCGCGACCATTTTTTGGCGTTTTCCACGTGTTGTATTTTAATGAACTCCTCCTACACAATTGATCGGATTGACTTCAAAATTGGTTTGTGTGAGCTCAACTACCTTGTGATCAAAAGTTATTAAAAGATTGCGCTATCGTTGAAGGGCGTGCCCGCAGCGGCAAGGTCGAATTTTGATATCTCGCCATAAAAAACGAAATTGCTATAACTTTGGGGTTAATGGTCCGATCTGCACCAAACTTCACATGATGGATAATAGTCCCACCTGAACACTTATACATGCAGAAATTTTGTAATTGTCATAGCGCCCCCTGGTGGCGACAGGAAATGCCATATTTTTAGCTCTTCAGGTGCTGCTTTGAGCACGTTGACCATATCCAACTCAAATTTGGTCAAAAAGGCCGTAAGATTTGGTAATGTTATATTGTGAAGATTGTGACATATGTTAAACGGTGTTCCCCTGACGGCGCGGCGAAGGTAGACGTTTCGTCAAAAACCAAAGAAGTGGCCTTAACTTCAGTCTCCTTGGTCACATCTGCCTGAAACTTCATAGGTGTGTTAATGGTCCAGCCCTGAACATGTGATTTGAGTTTCATGAGTGGGCGTGTCCAAATGGCTTGGCCACGCCCTTTAAAACAGCAGCCCCCGCGGCCACTTTCAACCGACATGCACCGAAAATCGGCCACACATATGTATCACACCCAGACGCACAAAAAAGCCTCTTGGACCCATTGGCCAAACCCAACAGGAAGTCAGCCATTTTGAATTTTGCAAACACTTTTTGGCATTTCGCATGTGTTGTATTTTAACGAACTCCTCCTACAGGATTAATCCGAACGACTTCAACATCACTGACTATCATCTAGACTACTTTGTGATCAAAAGTTCTTCAAAGATTTTTCCATCGTTACACGGTTTGGCTGTCAGGTGGCGGCAAAGTTTGATGTCTCGCCATGAAACACGAAATTGCTCTAATTTTGGGATACATTGTCCAATCTGCACCAAACTTCACAATGATTCATAATAGTCCTGACCTGCACACATCTACATGACAAAGTTCTGTGATAGTGATAGCACCCCCTACTGGCGACAGGAAATGACATGTTTTTGACTTTGCGGTGCTGTTCCCAGCACGTTGACCATATCCGACTCAAATCTGGTCAGAAAGGCATTAAGATATTGGTAATGCTATATTGTGAAAACCAGGATGTTTCGTCAAATGGTCTCGCCCTGACGGTGCGGCGAAGGTTGATGTTTCGCCAAAACACTGAAAGTGGCATTAACTTCAGTGTACTTGGTTCAATCTGATTGAAACTTCACACGTTTGTTAACGGTCCAGGCCTGAACATATGGTATGAGTTTCGTCAATGAGAGTGGCTGTAAGGCTTGGCCACGCCCATTAAAGTGCAATACTACCTATAGCAAGGTTCGCCAAAATGCACGAAAATCCGTACACACATGTATCATACCCAGACGCGCAAAAAAGCCTCTTGGATGCATAGGCCAAACCCAACAGGAGTCGGCCCATTTTGAATTTTGCGGTCATTTTTGGCGTTTTCCACGTGTCGTATTTTAACGAACTCCTCCTCCAGAAATAAATCCAATTGACTTCAAAACTGGTGTGTGCCATCTAGATAAAGGCATGATGAAAAGTTCTTAAAACAATTGGTCAACGTGGAACGGTTTTAGCCGTGACATGCCGTCGACTTTTGATGTCTCGCCATGAAACACGATATTGCTATAACATGGGATTTAATGGTAGAATCTGCTCCAGACTTCACATGTATGATAAAAGTCCAGGCCTCAACACACCCGCATGACACTCACAAGTCATAGTCATGGCGCCACCTAGCGGGGAGGGGAAGTGACAACGCATCGCTTCCTACAGTGTCAGAAGGGGGTGAAAATTCAGCACCTCATCTGCCGGTCAGCCTCTGGTGACACAGTGGCGGCCGCATCAGGCCCCGAGTTGCGCAAGGGTGCGAGGGCCCGTTCAACGCTGCTTGCAGCTTTAATTAGGGCCCGAGCACCGTCCAGTGCGAGGACCCTATTGAATTTCAAGGATTTATTAGGGCCCGAGCACGTCCGTGCGAGGACCCTATTGAAATTGAAGGAATTATTATTATTATTATTACGACAAAAATAAATCGCTTATTTGGGGGCTTTAACATATTCAAAAAGTCACCAAATTTGGCATGCGCGTCACTCCCCGTGTAAATTTAGGTGTGATATGGTTTTCGTCAAGGCCCGGCCCAAAATGGTTAGGCCACGCCCCTTAAACAGGGGCCCGGACTGAAGGTTTCACCGATTGCCACGAAAATCGGTACACACATAGATCATGCCCAGACGCACAAAAAAGGTCATAGGTACCAGTAGGCTAAACCCAACAGGAAGTGAGATATTTTTAATTTGGCGGCCACTTTTTGGCGTTTTACACGTTTGTATTTTAACGAACTCCCTCCTACAGGATTAATCATATTGACTTCAAATTGCTGTGTATCATTTACACTACTTTGTGATCAAAAGTTCTTAAAAGATCACCTACCCGTTGAGGGGCGTATCGGCTTTTTGATGTTTTGAAGTTTGATGTTTCGCCATGAAAAACGAAATTGTTATAAAATTTAAGCATAAATGGTCCGATCTGCTACCAAAGTTCAAGTATTTGATAATAGTCCCGCCCTGAACACACGTATGTCAAAAGATTCTATAATTTTCATAGCGCCCCTTTGGGGGCGACAGGAAATGACCTGTTTTACTGTTTGAGGTGCTGCCTCTGACCATCTTGACCATATCTGACTCAAATTTGGTCAGGAAGGCCTAAAGACCTTGGTAATGCTATATTGTGAAGATCATGACGTATCGTCCAATGGCGTTGCGCCCAGAGCGCGGCGAAGTTGATGATTCGCCAATATGCAGATATGTGCCCTTAACTTCAGTGTCCTTGGTCATATCTGCCTGAAACTTCATAGGTGTGTTAATGGTCCAGCCCTGAACATGTCATTTGAGTTTCATGAGTGGGCATGTCCAAATGCCTTGGCCATGCCCTTTAAACAGCAGCCCCCGCGGCCAGTTTTCACCGACATGCACGAAAATCGGCACACATATGTATCACACCCAGACACACAAAAAAGCCTCTTGGACCCATTGGCCAAACCCAACAGGAAGTCAGCCATTTTGAATTTTACAACAATTTTTGGCGTTTCGCACGTGTTGTATTTTAACGAACTCCTCCTACAGGATTAATCCGAACGACTTCTACATCACTGACTATCAATCTAGACTACTTTGTGATCAAAAATTCTTCAAAGATTTTTCCATCGTTACACGGTTTGGCTGTCAGGTGGCGGCGAAGTTTGATGTCTCGCCATTGAAACACGAAAATTGCTCTAATTTTGGGATACATTGTCCAATCTTCACCAAACTTCACATGATTCATAATAGTCCTGCCCTGCACACATCTACATGACAAAGTTCTGTGATAGTGATAGCACCCCCTACTGGCGACAGGAAATGACATGTTTTTGACTTTGCGGTGCTGTTCCCAGCACGTTGACCATATCCGACTCAAAATCTGGTCAGGAAAGGCATTAAGATATTGGTAATGCTATATTGTGAAAACCAGGATGTTTCGTCAAATGGTGTCACCCTGACGGCCGCGGCGAAGGTTGATGTTTCGCCAAAAACACTGAAAGTGGCATTAATTTCAGTGTACTTGGTTCAATCTGATTGAAACTTCACACGTTGTTAACGCAATATCAAGAAAATCAGGCACATCCTGTCTCAAACGGATGCAGAAAAACTAGTCCATGCATTTGTTACTTCTAGGCTAGACTACTGCAATGCGTTATTATCGGGCTGCAGCAATAAGTCTTAAAGAGTCTGCAGTTGATTCAAAATGCTGCGGCTCGTATACTAACAGGAACTAGGATAAGAGAGCATATTACTCCTGTATTAGCTTCACTGCACTGGCTACCTGTAAAATCTAGGATAGAATTCAAAATCCTTCTCCTTACATACAAAGCGCTTAATGATCAGGCACCATCTTATCTTAAAGAGCTTATAGTACCTTACCATCCACTAGAAAACACTTAGGTCTCAATATGCAGACTTACTGGTGGTCCCAAAGATCTCCAAAAGTAGATTGGGGAGCCAGAGCTTTCAGTTATCAAGCTCCTCTCCTGTGGAACCATCTTCCAATTTCTGTTCGGGAGGCAGACACCATCTCCACATTTAAGAGTAGACTTAAAACCTTCCTTTTTGATAAAGCTTATAGTTAGGGCTGGCTCAGGTTTGCCCTGACCAGCCCCTAGTTATGCTGCTATAGGTTTAGGCTGCTGGGGGACTCCAAGGCACACTGAGCTCCTCTCTTTCTTCATCTCTTTCCCCAGATGTTTATGTTATGTTCCATTAATGCCTGTTACTGACTTGATTCCTTCCCGGAGTCTTTCTGCTTTGTCATCCTGCAGATTCCTATGGACTGTGGCTGCGCATGGATCGCTGATCACAGCTGAACCTCCCACTGTGGATTATTATAACTCACCTAATCAATCAAACATTCATCACATTGTTGTTTGTTACTATTATTATCATATTATTTTTTATCATTATTGTAACATCTAGTATTAGTATTATTATTTACATACAGCTTACATATTTATATGTACTACTTTTCCCTACACATACTGTAGTTTTACTATGATGTTCTGTTTACTACTGTTCTCTCTGTCTCTGTTCTTTTCTCTCTCTCTTCCACCCCTCCCACCTCCCTCTTTCCTCCCCTTTTCCTCTTTCCCTCTCAACCCGGACCGGTGCCGTCAGATCACCGCCCACCATGAGTCATGGATCTGTCCGAGGTTTCTGCCTGTTAAAAGGAAGTTTTTCCTCGCCGCTGTCGCCAAAGTGCTTGCTTATGGGGGAGTTGTTTCAACTGTCGGATGTAAACAAAGTTTAAAGCTGCAAGCAGCGTTGAACGGGCCCCGCACCCCCACGCAACTCGGGGTGCCGGCAACTCGGGGGTGCTGGCGACCGCAGACCCCATGGCACTCTGGGCCTGCTGCCGCCGTGACCTTGTCGCCAAGAGGCTGACTGGCAGACGAGGTGCTGAATTTTCACCCCCTTTGGACGCTGTAGGAAGCAATGCGGTGTTACTTCCTGTCTCCACTAGGTGGCGCTATGACTATGACTCCTGAGCGTCATGCAGATGTGTTGAGGCTGGGACTTTTATCATACTTGTTAAGTTTTGGTGCACATAAGAGCATTTATAGCAAAGTTATAGCCTTTTCCTGTTTCATGGCGAGACAGCAAGGTTGACCACAAAATTCAAAATGCCTGACTTCCTGTTGGGTTTAGCCTATGGGTCCAAGAGACTTTTTTGTGTGCCTGGGTCTGATACATATGTCTACCGATTTTCGTGCATATCGGTGATACGTCCTATGGCGGCTACTTTAAAGAAATGGGCGTGGCCAATCCATTTAGCCACGCCCATTGACGAAATTCATATCATATGTTCAGAGTTGGACTGTCAATAAACATGTGCCAGTTTCAGGCAGATCTGACCAGGTGCAGTGCATTTAATGCAACTTCCTGTGTGTTTTAGCGAAACGTCAATCTTCGCCGCACTCTCAGGGCAACGCCATTTTGACCTGGCCTCAAGATCTTCATAATATAGCATCACCAAGGTCTGAAGACCTGTCTGAGTAGATTTGAGTTGGATATGGTCAAAGACGCTTGGAGCAGTACGTCAAACTCTAAAACATGTCATTTCCTGTCGCCAGTAGGGGGTGCTGTGACTATCATGGACTATTGTCATGTGGCTGTGTTCAGGGTCGGACTATCATCACACATGAGAAGTTTTGTGCAGATTGGACCATTTTTGCTAAATTTATAGCAATTTCCTGTCTCATGGCGAATCATCAAAATTCGCCGCCACCTGAAGGCCATACTGTTCAGCTGAGGCAAAAAATCTTTAATAACTTTTAATCACAAAGTAGTGTAGATGGCAGCCAACAATTTTGAAGCCGTTCTGATGAATCCTGTAGGCTGAGTTTGTTAAAATGCGACGCATGCAAAACGCCAAAATTAACCACAAAATTCAAAATGGCCCGACTTCCTGTTGGGTTTAGCCTATGGGTCCAAGAGACTTTTTTGTGTGTCCTGGAGTGATACATGTGTCTACCGATTTTGGTGCACCTGAGTGAAACGTGGCGCGGGGGCTGCAGTTTAAACGAAACCCATATCACATGTTCAGGCCTGGACCATTAACACACATGTAAAGTTTCAGGCAGATATGACCAAGGACACTGAATGTTAAGGCCACTTTCCTGCATTTTGGCAAAACATCGACTTCGCCCGTGCTCTGGGCGCAACAGCGTTTGACGATACGTCATGACCTTCACAATATAGCATTACCAAGGTCTTAAGGCCTCGATGACCAAATTTGAGTCAGATATGGTCAACGTGCTCAGAGCAGCACCTCAAACTGTAAAACATGTCATTTCCTGTCGCCAGTCGGGGGCGCTATGACATTTATGAATATTTTCATTATAGATGTGTTGGCGGTGGGACTATAATCATACATGTCAAGTTTGGTGCATATCGGACCATATATGCTGAAGTTATAGCAATTCGTTTTTCATGGCGAGACAACAAAATTCATCGCCACCTCACGTCAACGCCCTGCAACGATAGCGCGATCTTTTTATAACTTTTGATCACAAAGTAGTCTAGATGGTACACAGCGATTTTGAAGCCGTTCTGATTAATCCTGTAGGAGTAGTTCGTTAAAATGCAAAACGTGGAAAACGCCCAAAAAGGACCACGAAATTCAAAATGGCTGCCTTCCTGTTGGGTTTAGCCTATGGGTCCCTATGACCTTTTTTTTACGTCTCGGCATGATCTACATGTGTACCAATTTTCGTGGAGATCCGTGAAACCTAGCGAGTAGGGCGCTGTTTAAGGGGCGTGGCCTAGCCATTTTGGCCCAACCACCGCCAAAAACCCTAATACACGTAAATTTTCACCGCGACTGATGCGACTGCCAAATTTGGTGAGTTTTTGAATATGTAAAAGCCCCCAAATAAGCGATTTATTTTTGTCGTAATAAGAAAAAGAAAAAAAATTAAAGCTGCAAGCAGCGTTGAACGGGCCCTCGCACCCCCGCGCCACTCGGGGTGCTGGCGACCACAGCCCCCACGCCACTCGGGGCCTACTGCAGCCGTGACCTTGTGGGCAGAGTCCGACTTACAGACGAGGTGCTGAATTTTCACCTCCTTCACACACTGTAAGAAGCAATGCCGTGTTACTTCCTGTCTCCACTAGGTGGCACTATGACTATGACTCATGAGCATCATGTAGAAGTGTTCAGGCTGGGACTTTTATCATACTTGTGAAGTTTGGAGCAGATTTGACCATTTAATCCCATGTTTAGGAATTTTGTGTTTCATGGCGAGACATCAAAAGTCGACGCCATGCCACACCCACACTGTTCAACGCTGACCAATTCTTTTAATAACTTTTTAATCACAAACTAGTCAACATGGTACACAGCAGTTTTTGAAGTCAATTGGATCAGTTGAGGAGGAGGAGTTTATTTACCCACGCCCACTTATGAAATTAATATTTGGCTCAGGGCGGGACCAGTGACAAACATATTAAGATTCAGGAAGATTTGACCAAGTAAACTGAAGTAATGTTCACTTCCTGTGTTTTGGCGAAACATTGACCTTCGCCATGCCATCAGGGCGGCGGCATTTGTTGAGACATCATGGTCTTCGCAATATAGCATGACCAACATCAAATTTGAGTTGAATATGGTCAGTGAGGTCAGAGCAGCACCTCAAAGTCTAAAACATGGTATTTCCTGTTGCCAGCAGGGGGCACTATGACAATTACAGAATTTCTGCATGTAGACGTGTTCAGGGCAGGACTATTATCAAGCATGTCAAGTTTAATGCAGATCGGACCATTTATGGTAAAGTTATAGCATTTCAGGTTTCATGACGAGACATCAAAATTTGCCGCCACCTCACGGCCACACCCTTCAACAAGAGCGTAATCTTTTTATAACTTTTGATCACAACGTTTGTCTAGATGGCACACAATGATTTTGAAGCTGTTCTGATTAATCCTGTAGGAGGAGTTAAAATATAACACGTGCAAAATGCCAAAAATGGCCGCGAAAAGCAAAATGGCCGACTTCCTGTTGGGTTTGGCCAATGGGTCCAAGAGGCTTTTTTTGTGCATCTGGGTGTCATACATATGTGTATCAATTTTCGTGCATGTTGGTGAAATGTGCCGCAGGTGCTGATGTTTAAAGGGCGTGGCCAAGCCATTTGGCCACGGCCATCAACAAAACTCATATCACATGTTCAGGCCTGGACCATTAACACACATGTGAAGTTTCAGGCAGATATGACCAAGGACAGTGAAGTTAAGGCCACTTTCCTGCGTTTTGGCGAAACATCGACTTCGCCGCGCTCTGGGCGTAACGCCGTTTGACGATACCTCATGATCTTCACAATATAGCATTACCAAGGTCTTAAGGCCTCACTGACCAAATTTGAGTCAGATATGGTCAACGTGCTCAGAGCAGCACCTCAAACTGTAAAAACATGTCATTTCTGTCGCCAGTAGGGGGCACTATGACATTTATGGAATATTTTTATATGACGTGTTGAGGGCCGGACTATTATCAAGCATGTGAAGTTTGGTGCAGATCGGAGCATTTATGCTAAAGTTATAGCAATTTCGTTTTTCATGGCGAGACATCAAAATTCGCTGCCACCTCACATCCACGCCCTTCAACGATACCGCGATCTTTTAATAACTTTAGATCACAAAGTAGTGTAGTTGGTACACAGCGATTTTGAAGCCGTTCCGATTAATCCTGTAGGAGGAGTTCGTTAAAATGCAAAACGTGGAAAACGCCAAAAATGACCACAAAATTCAAAATGGCCGCCTTCCTGTTGGGTTTAGCCTATGGGTCCCTATGACTTTTTTTTTGCGTCTCGGCATGATCTACATGTGTACCAATTTTCGTGGAGATCCGTGAAACCTAGCGAGTAGGGCGCTGTTTAAGGGGCGTGGTCTAGCCATTTTGGCGCGGCCACCGCCGAAAACCATAATACACGTAAATTTTCACCGCGACTGATGCGACCGCCAAATTTGGTGAGTTTTTGAATATGTTAAAGCCCCCAAATAAGCGATTTATTTTTGTCGTAATAAGAAAAAGAAAAAAAAAAAAAAAAAAAAAAAATAATAATAATTCCTTGAAATTCAATAGGGTCCTCGCACCGGACGGTGCTCGGGCCCTAATTAAAGCTGCAAGCAGCGTTGAACGGGCCCTCGCACCCCCGCGCCACTCCGGGCCTTCTGCGGCCGCGACCATGCCACCAGAGGCCGACTGGTGGACGAGGTACTGAATTTTCACCCTCTTTAGACACTGTAGGAAGCAGTGCGGTGTTACTTCCTGTCCCCACTAGGTGGCGCTATGACTATGACTGGTGAGTTTCATGTAGATGTGTTCAGGTTGGGACTTTTATCATACATGTGAAGTTTTGAGCAGATTTGACCATTTCATCTCATGTTATAGCAATTTCGTGTTTCATGGCGAGACATCAAAAGTCGACGGCACGCCACGGCCACACCTTTCAACGCTGACCAATTCTGTTAATAACTTTTAATCAGACACTTGTTTACACTTGTCACAGCAGTTTTGAAGTCAATCGGATCAGTTGTGGAAGAGGAGGCTGTTTAGCCACGCCCACTTATGAAATTAATATGCTTAGGGCGGGACCAGTGACAAACATTCAAAGATTCAGGAAGATTCGACTAAGTAAACTGAAGTAATGTCCACTTCCTGTGTTTTGGCGAAACATCGACCTTCGCCGCGCTGTCGGGGCGGCATCGTTTGACGAGACATCATGGTCTTCACAAAATAGCATGACCAACATCTTAAGGCCTTTCTGAACAAATTGGAGTTGAATATGGTCAACCTGCTCAGAGCAGCACCTCAAAGTCTAAAACATGATATTTCCTGTCGCCAGCAGGGGGCGCTATGACAATTACAAAATATCTGCATGTAGACATGTTCAGGGCGGGACTATTATCAAGCACGTGAAGTTTGGTGCAGATAGGACCATTTATGGTAAAGTTATAGCAATTTCATGTTTCATGGCGAGACATCAAAATTCGCTGCCACCTCACGGCCACACCCTTCAATAAGAGTGTAATCTTTTAATAACTTTTGATCTCAACGTTGTCTAGATGGCACATAGTGATTTTGAAGTCATTCTGATTAATCCTGTAGGAGGAGTTCGTTAAAATAGAACATGTGCAAAACGTCAAAAATGACGGCCAAATTCAAAATGGCTGACTTCCTGTTGGGTTTGGCCAATAGGTCCAAGAGGCTTTTTTGTGGGTCTGGGTGTCATACATATGTGTATCAATTTTCATGTATGTAGTTGAAACGTGCAGCAGGGGCTGATGTTTAAAGGGCGTGGCCAAGCCATTTGGCCACGCCCATCACTGAAACTCATATCACATGTTCAGTCCTGGACCGTTAACACACATGTGAAGTTTCAGGCAGATTCAACCAAGTACACTGAAGTTAAGGCACCTTTCTGCATTTTGGTGAAACATTGACTTCGCCGAGCTCTGGGCGCAACGCCATTTGACGATACGTCATGATCTTCACAATATAGCATTACCAAGGTGTTAAGGCCTCGCTGACCAAATTTGAGTCAGATATGGTCAACGTGCTCAGAGCAGCACCTCAAACTGTAAAACATGTCATGCAACACTATGTGTTTTTTAGCTAGCGGAAAAAAAAAAATTATTTATAAGTACCGCGTTTTATGGAGTAGCAAAATTCTTTTGATAACTTTTGATCAGGCACGTCTGGAGATTGTGTGTGCAAAGTTTTGTGCAGATGGAGCGTAGACCCTATGAGGAGTTCAAAAAAGTAGGTTTTTGACGTGTAGCGACTTACAAAGAGAAATATGCTGTGGGAGTGGGCGTGGCCTATGTCAGAAGATGCAGCCCTATGTAGGGAACACGTGGATATAAAGTTTATGAGGATGTGATTAAAAATGTGGAAGTTACAGGCCAAAATGCATTTGCGTCCGTTACAGCGCCACCTAGTGGAGTAGATGCACAATTTTTGGTGTAGCTGGTCTCTGTGCTATTCTATATATACCCTGTAAATTTGACAGCCCTCAGCATAGTACTTGAGCTGAGATAAATGTTTGTTGTTTATCTTGTAATAAGCCACGCCCACTTTGAGCAGTCAGGATTACCTTCAAGATATGGCCTCAGGAGTGACCCAGCATCATGGCGACCAAATTTGGTAAGAATCGGTTGTGCTGTTTAAGAGATATAACGTTCCCATATTTGCAGCGCCCCCTAGTGGCCAAAATGAGCGAAATTTGGCGCCTACCCCCACAGTCACATGCCAACCAAGGATCTCAGATTTTCTGTCATTAGGATTTATTTTCACCAAGATAAGCAACTGTTCGTGTTTTTATAGCTAGCTAGAAAATTTTATTCGTGAATAATTTGCACATATTTTGACGGAACAAAATTCTTTTGATAACTTTAGATCACATCCCTCTGAAAAGCGTACGTGCCAAACTTGACAGTGATCGGACAAAACCCCAAGGAGGAGTTAAAAAAATTAGGTTTTCCAGTTTTCGCGATGTAGCAAAAAAAAATTATAGGCGGAAATGGGCGTGGCCTAGCCCAGATCATTCAGGGCAATTCAGGGAATCGGTGGATATGAGGCATTTGAATGTGCGACATACTGTGTGGGAGTTTATAGGGCAAAAGGTGTTTCCCTTGGTTATAGCGCCACCTCCTGGCGGACATATGTCAATTTTTGCGCCTGAGGTACGTGCAGGGGTCTGGACCAACCCTCCAAATTGCACCGCCCTCCCTTTCACGGTTTAGCCTGCAGCACCACTTTTAGCGGTGGAAGAATAAAAAAAATAACTAGAACTGCAAGCAGTTATGAACGGGGCCAAGCCTCCCGCGCGACTCGGCCCCCGGGCATCGTGGAGCCCATGCAACGCAAACGGCTCCGTTTCGTGACCAGGAGGCACACCATCAAGATCTGCTATCAAACGCTGGTTCGAACAAGGCTGCTCTCTCTCCATTGCTCTTATTGCAATGGGAAGAGCAGTGTGAAAGGGTCAATATGTTTGTTGTAAGAAGTCACGCCCACTTTGACCAAACATCACTAAACTTTACAGACAGCCTCGGGAGCAACTCCACATGGCGCTCGCCGAATTTCGTGTGAATATGAGCAACTTTTGTGTCGCTTGATTTTTCTCTGTTTATAGCGCCCCCTGTTGCCCAATTTGCACCAAATTTGGTACAGAGCCTCTGGTCGACCTCTGACACGTGTGGATTGAGTTTCATGTCGATAGCTTTTACTTTGACAAAAATAGGTAACAATATGTGTTTTTTAGCTAGCACAAAAAATTGTTTATTTATAAGGACCGCATTTTTTGGAGTAGCAAAATTCTTTTGATAACTTTTGATCGGGCAAGTCTGGAGATTGTGTGTGCAAAGTGTCGTGCAGATGGAGCGTAAATCCTAGGAGGAGTTCGAAAAAGTAGGTTTTTGATGTGTAACAACTTACAAAGAGAAATATGCTGTGGGAGTGGGCGTGGCCTATGTCAGAAGATGCGGATCTATGCAGGGAAGACGTGGATATAAAGTTTATGAAGATGTGATTAAAAAATGTGGAAGTTACAGGCCAATATGCGTTTGCGTCTGTTACGGCGCCACCTAGTGGAGTAGACGCACAGTTTTTGGTGTGGGTGGTCTGTGTCCTATTCTATATAATACCATGTAAATTTCACAGTCCTCAGCATAATACTTGAGCTGAAATAAATGTTTGTTGTTTATCTCGTAATAAGCCACGCCCACTTTGACCAGTCGGGATTACCTTCAAGATATGGCCTCAGGAGTGTCCCAGCGTCATACCCACCGAATTTCGTAATAATCGGTGTTTCCGTTTAAGAGATATAACGTTGGCATATTTGCAGCGCCCCCTAGTGGCCAACGTCAACCAAATTTGGCGCATACCCCCACAGTGACATGCCAACCAAGATTCTTAGATTTGGTTTCGTTAGCATTTATTTTGACCGAGATATGCAACTGTTCGCATTTTTATAGCTAGCTATAAAATTTTATTCGTTAATAATTTGCGTATATTTTGATGGAACAAAATTCTTTTGATAACTTTGGGTCAGGTCCAGCCGAAGACCTTACGTGCCAAATTTCACACTGATCGGACTAAACCCCAAGGAGGAGTTCGAAAAAGTAGGTTTTCGAGTTTTTGGGATTTCCTGAAAAAAAAATTCTAGGCGGAAATGGGCGTGGCCTAGGCCAGGTGATTCAGGGCTATTCAGGGAATCTGGGTATATGAGGCTTTTGAATGTGCGACATACGGTGTGGGAGTTATAGGCCAAAAGGTGTTTTCCTTGGTTATAGCGCCACCTGCTGGTGGACATATGTCAATTTTTGCGTCTGAGGTCCCTGCAGGGGTCTGGACCAACCTTCCAAATCGCACCACCCTCCCATGCACGGTTTAGGCTGCAGTACCACTTTTACCGGGGGAAAAATAAAAATAATAGAGAAAAAAAAAAAAATAAAAATCTGAACAATTACAATAGGGTTCCCAGCACCGCTGGTCCTGGGAAACGCGTATGCTTGCATACGCGTCCCCCAGGCCCCGCGGGCTTGGCCCCCTAACTAGAACTGCAAGCAGTTATGAACGGGGGCCAAGCCTCCCACGCGACTCGGACCCCGGGCGTCGCGGAGCCCACGTAACGCAAACGGCTCTATTTTGTTACGAGAAGGCACACCGCCAAGATCTGCCATTGAACGTGGGGTCAAACAAGGCTGCCCTCTCTCTCCGTTCCTCTTATTGCAATGGGAAGAGCACTGCAAGTGTCAAAGGCAGAATATGTTTTTTGTAACAAGTCACGCCCACTTTGACCAAACATCACTAAACTTTACAACCCGGCTCGGGAGGGACACCAGATCGTGCTGGGCAAATTTCGTGCGAATCCGAGCAACTTTTTTGTCGCTTAATGTTTCTCAGTTTGTAGCGCCCCCTGTTGCCCAATTTGCACCAAATTTGGTACAGAGCCTCTGGTTGACCTCGGAAACAAGTGACTTGAGTTTGATGTTGATAGCTGTTACTTTGACGAAATTATGCAATGGTATGTGTTTTTTAGGTAGCAGAAAAAATTGTTGATTTATAAGTACCGCGTTTTTTGGAGTAGCAAAATTCTTTTGATAACTTTTAATCGGGCTAGTCTGGAGATTGTGTGTGCAAAGTTTCGTGCAGATGGAGCATAAACCCTAGAGGGAGATAAAAAAAGTAAGTTTTTGACGTGTTGCGACTTACAAAGAGAAATATGCTGTGGGAGTGGGCGTGGTCTATGTCAAAAGATGCATATCTATTTAGGGATCACGTGGATATAAAGTTTATGAAGATGTGATTAAATTTGTGGAAGTTACAGGCCAAAATGCGTTTGCATCCGTTACAGCGCCACCTAGTGGAGTAGACACACAATTTTTGGTATGGGTGGTCTGTGTCCAATTCTATATATACCCTGTAAATTTCACAGCCCTCAGCATAATACTTGAGCTGAAACAAATGGTTGTTGTTTATCTCGTAATAAGCCACGCCACTTTGACCAGTCGTGAATGCCTTCAAGACATGGCCTCAGGAGTGACCCAGCATCATACCCACCGAATTTGGTAAAAATCGGTGTTGCCGTTTAAGAGATATAACGTTCCCATATTTGCAGCGCCCCCTAGTGGGCAACATCAGCCAAATTTGGCTCACACACCCACAGTCACATGCCAACCAAGGATCTGACATTTGGTGTTATTAGCATTTATTTTGACTGAGATATGCAACTCTTCATTTTCTTATAGCTAGCTAGAAAATTTTATTCGTTAATAATTAGGGCATATTTTGACGGAACAAAATTCTTTTGATAACTTTAGGTCAGGTCCATCCGAAGACCATACTTGCCAAATTTCACACTGATCGGACAAAACCCGAAGGAGGAGTTTGAAAAAGTAGGTTTTCCAGTTTTTGCGATGTAGCAAAAAAAAATTATAGGCGGAAATGGGCGTGGCCTATCCCAGGTGATTCAGGGCTATTCAGGGAATCTGTGGATATGAGCCTTTTGAATGTGTGACATACGGTGTGGGAGTTATAGGCCAAAAGGTGTTTCCCTTGGTTATAGCACCACCTGCTGGTGGACATATGTGAATTTTTGCGCCTGAGGTCCCTGCAGGGGTCTGGACCAACCCTCCAAATTGCACCACCCTCCCTTGCACGGTTTAGCCTGCAGCACCACTTTTACCCGTGGAAGAATAAAAATAATAATAGTGAATAATAATAAAAATCAGAACAAAAACAATAGGGTTCCCAGCACCGCTGGTCCTGGGAAACGCGTATGCTTGTGCATACGCGGTCCCCAGGCCCCGCGGGCTTGGCCCCCTAATAAAAACTTTAACAAAAACAATAGGGTTCCCAGCACCGCTGGTCCTGGGAAACGCGTATGCTTGCATACGCGTTCCCCAGGCCCCGCGGGCTTGGCCCCCTAATAACGATAAAAATCCGAACAAAAACAATAGGGTTCCCAGCACCGCTGGTCCTGGGAAACGCGTATGCTTGTGCATACGCGTTTCCCAGGCCCCGCGGGCTTGGCCCCCTAACTAGAACTGCAAGCAGTTATGAACGGGGGCCAAGCCTCCCGCGCAACTCGGCCCCAGGGCATGGCGGAGCCCACGCAACGCAAACGGCTCTGTTTCGTGACCAGGAGGCATGTCGCCAAGATTTGCTGTCGAGCGTGGGGTCAAACGAGGCTGCCCTGTCTCTCCGTTCTTCTTACTGTAATGGGAAGAGCTCCTCGGTATTATTACTGAATATGGTTTTTGTAATAAGTCACGCCCACTTTGACCAAACTTCACTAAGCTTTACAGACGGCCTCGGGAGCGACTCCAGATCACACTCACCAAATTTCGTGCGAATCCGATGAACTTTTATGTCACTTGATATTTCTCTGTTTATAGCGCCCCTTAATGGTCAATTGGCGCCAAATTTGGCACAGAGCCTCTGGTTGACGTCTGAAAGGTCTGGATTGAGTTTCATGTTGATGGCTTTTACTTTGACAAAAATATGCAACGGTATGTGTTTTTTAGCTAGCGGAAAAAATTGATTATTTATAAGTACCGCTTTTTTTGGAGTAGCAAAATTCTTTTGATAACTTTTGATCAGGCACATCTGCAGATTGTGTGTGCAAAGTTTCGTGCAGATGGAGCATAAACCCTAGGAGGAGTTCGAAAAAGTAGGTTTTTGACGTGTAGCGACTTACAAAGTGAAATATGCTGTGGGAGTGGGCGTGGCCTATGTCAGAAGATGCGGAACTATTCAGGGAACACGTGGATATAAAGTTTATGAAGATGTGATTAAAAATGTGGAAGTTACAGGCCTAAATGCGTTTGCGTCCATTACAGCGCCACCTAGTGGAGTAGACACCCAATTTTTGGTATGGGCGGTCTGTGTCCTATTCTATATATATTTTGTAAATTTCACAGCCCTCAGCATAATACTTGAGCTGATATAAAGGTTTGTTGTTTATCTCGTAATAAGCCACGCCCACTTTGACCAGTCCTGATTACCTTCAAGATTTTGCCTCAGGAGTGAGCCAGCATCATGCCCACCAAATTTGGTAAAAATCGGTATTGGCGTTTAAGAGATATAACGTTCCCATTTTTGTAGCGCCCCCTAGTGGCCAACATTGGTCAAATTTGGCTCATACCCCCACAGTCACATGGCAAGCAAGGATCTCAGATTTGGTGTCATTAGCATTTACTTTGACCGAGTTATGCAACTCTTCGCGTTTTTATAGCTAGCTAGAAAATTTTATTCGTTAATAATGTGCGCATATTTTGACCGAACAAAATTCTTTTGATAACTTTAGATCAGGTCCAGGTGATGAACGTACGTGCCAAATTTCACACTGATGGGACCAAACCCCAAGGAGGAGTTCGAAAAAGTAGGTTTTCGAGTTTTTGCGATTTCCTGAAAAAAAATTATAGGCGGAAATGGGCGTGGCCTAGCCCAGGAGATTCAGGGTAAATCAGGGAATCTGGTGATATGAGGATTTTGAATGTGCGACATACGGTGTGGGAGTTATGGGCCAAAACGTGTTTTTCCTTGGTTATAGCGCCACCTGCTGGCAGACATATGTCAATTTTTGCATCTGAGGTCCCTGCAGGGGTCTGGACCAACCCTCCAAATTGCACCGCCCTCCCATGCACGGTTTAGGCTGCAGTACCGCTTTTACCGGGGGAAAAATAAAAATAACTAGAACTGCAAGCAGTTATGAACGGGGGCCAAGCCTCCCACGCCACTCGGCCCCCGGGCGTCACGGAGCCCACGCAACGCAAATGGCTCTATGTCGTTACCAGGAGGCACACCGCCAAGATCTGCTATCGAACGTGGGGTCGCACAAGGCTGCCCTCTCTTTCAATTCCTCTTATTGTAATGGGAAGAGCAGTGTGAGAGGCTGAATATGTTTGTTGTAAGAAGTCACGCCCACTGTGACCAAACATCACTAAACTTTATAGCCAGCCTCGGGAGCGACTCCACATGGCGCTCACCAAATTTCGTGCGAATCTGAGCAACTTTCATGTCGCTTGATTTTTCTCTGTTTGTAGCGCCCCCTATTGGCCAATTTGTGCCAAATTTGGCAGAAAGCCTCTGGTTGACCTCTGAAAGAAGTGAGTTGAGTTTGATGTCGATAGCTTTTACTTTGACAAAAATATGCAACAGTATGTGATTTTTAGCTAGCAGAAAAAATGTTGATTTATACGTAGCGCATTTTTTGGAGTAGCAAAATTCTTTTGATAACTTTTGATCAGGCACGTCTGGATATTGTGTCTGCAAAGTTTCGTGCAGATGGAGCTTAAACCCTAGGAGGAGTTCGAAAAAGTAGGTTTTTGACATGTAGCGACTTACAAAGAGAAATATGCTGTAGGAGTGGGCGTGGCCTATATCAGAAGATGCGGCTCTATGTAGGGAAGACGTGGATATAAAGTTTATGAAAATGTGATTAAAAATGTGTAAGTTACAGGCCAAAATGCGTTTGTGTCTGTTACAGCGCCACCTAGTGGAGTAGATGCATAATTTTTGGTATGGGTGGTGTCTGTGCTATTCTATATATACCCTGTAAATTTCACAGCCCTCAGCATAATACTTGAGCTGAAATAAATGTTTGTTGTTTGTCTCGTAATAAGCCACGCCCACTTTGACCATTCGGAAGTACCTTCAAGATATGGCCTCAGGAGTGACCCAGCATCATACCCACCAAATTTGGTAAAATTGGTGTTGCCGTTTAACAGATATAATGTTCCCATATTTGCAGCGCCCCCTAGTGGCCAACATTAGCCAAATTTGGCTCATACCCCCACAGTCATATGGCAACCAAGGATCTTAGACTTTTTGTCGTTAGCATTTATTTTGACCGAGATATGCAACTGTTTGCATTGTAATAGCTAGCTAGAAAATTTTATTCGTTAATAATTTGCGCAATTTTTGACGGAACAAAATTATTTTGATAACTTTAGATCAGGTCGCTTTGAAGACTCTATGTGGCAAATTTCACAGTGATCGGACAAAACCCCACTGAGGAGTTCGAAAAAGTAGGTTTTCCAGTTTTCGCAATTTTGTGAAAAAAAATTATAGGCGGAAATGGGCGTGGCCTAGGCCAGCTGATTCAGGGCTATTCAGTGAATCTGTGGATATGAGGCTTTTGAATGTGCGACATAC
Source organism: Lutjanus argentimaculatus (assembly GCA_034769285.1). Taxonomy (NCBI): domain Eukaryota; kingdom Metazoa; phylum Chordata; class Actinopteri; order Lutjaniformes; family Lutjanidae; genus Lutjanus; species Lutjanus argentimaculatus. The sequence goes on from JAWZSL010000126.1 coordinate 103,635, forward strand.
GGTTTGGGAGTTATAGGCCAAAAGGTGTTTCCCTTGGTTATAGCGCCCCCTGCTGGCGGACATATGTCAATTTTTGCGCCTGAGGTACGTGCAGGGGTCCGGACCAACCCTCCAAATTGCACCGCCCTCCCTTGCACGGTTGAACCTGCAGCACTACTTTTAGCGGTGGAAAAATAAAAATAGAGAAAAAAAAAACTAAAAATAAAAATCTGAACAAAAACAATAGGGTTCCCAGCACCGCTGGTGCTGGGAAACGCGTATGCTTGCATACGCGGTTCCCAGCCCCCGCGGGCTTGGCCCCCTAATAATAGAGAAAAAAAAAAAAAAAAAGAATCCGAACAAAAACAATAGGGTTCCCAGCACCGCTGGTGCTGGGAAATGCGTCTGCTTTGCAGTCGCGTTCCCCAGCCCCCGCGGGCTTGGCCCCCTAACTAGAACTGCAAGCAGTTATGAACGGGGGCCAAGCCTCCCGCGCGACTCGGCCCCTGTGCGTCGTGGAGGCCACGGAACGCGAACGGCTCCGTTTCGTCACCGGGAGGCACACCGCCAAGATCTGCTATCAAAAGCTGGGTCGAACAAGGCTGCCCTCTCTCTCCATTGCTCTTATTGCAATGGGAAGAGGATTGTGAAAGGGTCAATATGTTTGTTGTAAGAAGTCACGGCCACTTTGACCAAACATCACTAAACTTTACAGGTGGCCTCTGGAGAGACTCCACATGGCGCTCGCCGAATTTCGTGCGAATCAGAGCAACTTTTGTGTCGCTTGTTTTTTCTCAGTTTATAGCGCCCCCTGTTGGCCAATTTGCACCAAATTTGGTACAGATCCTCTGGTTGACCTCCGAAACAAGTGACTTGAGTGTCATGTCGATAACTTTTATTCTGACAAAAATATGCAACAATATGTGTTTTTTAGCTAGCAGAAAAAATTGCTTATTTATAAGTACCGCACTTTTTGGAGTAGCAAAATTGTTTTGATAACTTTTGATCAGGCACGTCTTGAGATTGTGTGTGCAAAGTTTCATGCAGATGGAGCGTAAACCCTAGGAGGAGTTCGAAAAAGTAGGTTTTTAACGTGTAGTGACTTACAAAGAGAAATATGCTGTGGGAGTGGGCGTGGCCTATGTCAAAAGATGTGGATCTATGTAGGGAACACGTGGATATAAAGTTTATGAAAATGTGATTAAAAATGTGGAAGTTACAGGCCAAAATGCGTTTGCGTCCGTTACAGCGCCGCCTAGTGGAGTAGACGCACAGTTTTTGGTTTGGGCGGTCTGTGTCATATTCTATATGTGCCCTGTAAATTTCAAAGCCCTCAGCATAATACTTGAGCTGAAATAAAGGTTTATTGTTTTTCTCGTAATAAGCCACGCCCACTTTTAGCAGTCGGGATTACCTTCAAGATATGGCCTTAGGAGTGACCCAGCATGATACCCACCAAATTTGGTAAAAATCGGTGTTGCCGTTTAAGAGATATAACGTTGCCATATTTGCAGCGCCCCCTAGTGGCCAACACTAGTCAAATTTGGCTCATACCCCCACAGTCACATGGCAACCACAGATCTCAGACTTGGTGTCGTTAGCATTTATTTTGACTGAGATATGCAACTGTTTGTGTTTTTATAGCTAGCTATAAAGTTTTATTCGTTAATAATTTGCGCATATTTTGACGGAACAAAATTCTTTTTATAACTTTAGTTCATATCCCTCGGAAGAGCATACGTGCCAAATTTCACACTGATCGGACAAAACCCCAAGGAGGAGTTTGAAAAAGTTGGTTTTCCAGTTTTTGCGACGTAGCGAAAAAAATTATAGGCGGAAATGGGCGTGGCCTAGCCCAGGTGATTCAGGGCAATTCAGGGAATCTGTGGATATGAGGGTTTTGAATGTGCGACATACGGTGTGGGAGTTATAGCGAAAAACGCGTTGGCCTTGGTTATAGCGCCCCCTGCTGGCACACATATGTCATTTTTTTGCGTCAGAGGTCCCTGCAGGGGTCTGGACCAACCCTCCAAATTGCACCGCCCTCCCATGCACGGTTTAGGCTGCACCACCACTTTTACAACGGAAGAATAAAAATAAAAACTAGAACTAGAACTGCAAGCAGTTATGAACGGGGGCCAAGCCTCCCGCGCGATTCGGCCCCCGGGCGTAGTGGAACCCACGCAACGCAAACGGCTCTGTTTCGTCACCGAGAGGCACGTCACCGAGGTCTGCCGTTAAATGTGGGGTCAAATGAGGCTGCCCTGTCTCTCCATTCCTCTTACTGTAATGGGAAGAGCACTGCAAGTGTCAAAAGCTGAATATGTTTGTTGTAAGAAGTCACGCCCACTTTGACCAAACATAACAAAATGTTATGGCTGGGCTCGGGAGCAACTCCAGATCATGCTCCCCGATTTTCGTGCGGATAGGAGCAACTTTTTTGTTGCTTCATATTACCGTGTTTATAGCGCCCCCTATTGCCCAATTTGCACCAAATTTGGCACAGAGCCTCTGGTTGACCTCGGAGAGCAGTGTCTTGAGTTTCATGTCGATAGCTTTTACTTTGACAAAGATATGCAACAGTATGTGTTTTTTAGCTAGCCAAAAAGAATTGTTTATTTATAAGTACCGCATTTTTTGGAGTAGCAAAAGTCTTTTGAAAACTTTTGATCAGGCCCGTCTGGAGATTGTGTGTGCAAAGTTTTGTGTGGATGGAACGTAAGCCGTAGGAGGAGTTAGAAAAAGTAGGTTTTAGACGTGTAGCGACTTACAAAGAGAAATATGCTGTGGGAGTGGGCGTGGCCTATGTCAAAAGATGCGGATCTATTCAGGGAACACGTGGATATAAAGTTTATTAAGATGTGATTAAAAAGTTGGAAGTTACAGGCCAAAATGCGTTTGCATCCATTACAGCGCCACCTAGTGGAGTAGACGCCCAATTTTTGGTATGGGCGGTCTGTGTGCTATTCTATATATACCCTGTAAATTTCGCAGCCCTCAGCTTAATACTTCAGCTGAAATAAATGTTTGTTGTTTATGTCGTAATAAGCCACGCCCACTTTGACCAGTCGTGATGACCTTCAAGATGTGGCCTCAGGAGTGAGCCAGCATCATGCCCACCAAATTTGGTAAAAATCGGTGTTTGCGTTTAAGAGATATGACATTCCCATATTTTCAGCGCCCCCTAGTGGCCAACATTAGCCAAATTTGGCTCATAGCCCCACAGTCACATGGCAACCAAGGATCTCAGATTTGGTGTCATTAGCATTTTCTTTGACCGAATTATGCAACTGTTCGCGTTATTATAGCTAGCTGGAAAACTGTATTCGTTAATGATTTGCGCATACTGTGACAGAACGAAATTCTTTTGATATCTTTAGATCAGATCCCTCTGAAGACCGTACGTGCCAAATTTGACACTGTTTGGACGAAACCCCAAGGAGGAGTTAGAAAAACTAGGTTTTTGAGTTTTTGCGATATCCTGAAAAGAAATTATAGGCGGAAATGGGCGTGGCCTACCCCAGGTGATTCAGGGCTATTCAGGGAATCTGTCGATATGAGGCTTTTGAATGTGCGTCATACGGTGTGGGAGTTATAGGCCAAGAGATGTTTCCCTTGGTTATAGCGCCACCTGCTGGCGGACATATGTCAATTTTTGCGCCTGAAGTCTGTGCAGGGGTCTGGACCAACCCTCCAAATTGCACCACCCTCCCTTGCACGGTTTAGCCTGCAGCACCACTTTTACCCGTGGAAGAATAAAAATAACTAGAACTGCAAGCAGTTATGAAAGGGGGCCAAGCCTCCCGCGCGACTCGGCCCCCGGGCGTCGCGTAGCCCACGCAACGCGAATGGCTCTATTTCGGTACAGGAAGGTGCGTCGCCAAGATTTGCTATCGCACATGAGGTCAAACAAGGCTGCCCTCTCTCTCCACTCTTCTTATTGTAATGGGAAGAGCACTGGAAGCTCTGTATTATTGCTGAATATGTTTGTCGTAACAAGTCACGCCCACTTTGACCAAACAGTACTAAACTTTACGGCTGGCCTGGGGAGTGACTCCACATCACGCTCACAAAATTTCGTGCGAATCTGAGCAACTTTTGTGTCGCTTGATTTTTCTCTGTTTATAGCGCCCCCTTTTGACAAATTTGCACCAAATTTGGTACAGAGCCTCTTGCTGACGTCTGAAACAAGTGATTTGAGTTTCATGTCGATAGCTTTTACTTTGACAAAAATGTGCAACAATATGTGTTTTTTAGCTAGCAGAAAAAATTGATTATTTCTAAGTACCGCATTTTTTGGAGTAGCAAAATTCTTTTGATAACTTTTGATCAGGCCGATCTGGAGACTTTATGTGCAAAGTTTCGTGCAGATGGAGCGTAAACCCTAGGAGGAGTTCGAAAAAGTAGGTTTTTAACGTGTAGCGAATTAGAAAGAGAAATGTGTTGTGGAAGTGGGCGGGGCCTATGTGAGAATATGCGGCTCTATGTAGGGAACACGTGGATATAAAGTTTATGAACTTGTGATCAAAAATGTGTAAGTTACAGGTCAAAACGTGATTGTGTCCGTTACAGCGCCACCTAGTGGAGTAGACACATAATTTTTGGTGTGGGTGGTGTGTGTCCTATTCTATATATACCCTGTAAATTTCGCAGCCCTCAGCATAATACTTGAGCTAAAGTAAATGTTTGTTGTTTATGTTGTAATAAGCCACGCCCACTTTGACCAGTCGTGATTACCATGAAGATATGGCTGCAGGAGTGACCCAGCATCATGCCCACCAAATTTGGTAAAAATCGGTGTTGCCGTTTAAGAGATATAACGTTGGCATATTTGCAGCGCCCCCTAGTGGGCAAAGTTTACCAAATTTGGCTCACACCCCCACAGTCACATGACAACCAAGGATCTCGGACTTGGTTTTGTTAGCATTTATTTTGACCGAGATATGCAACTGTTGACATTTTTCTAGCTAGCTATAAAATTTTATTCGTTAATAATTTGCGCATATTTTGACCAAACAAAACTCTTTTGATAACTTTAGATCAGGTCCAGCTGACGAGTGGACATACCAAATTTCACACTGATTGGACCAAACCCCAAGGAGGAGTTCGAAAAAGTAGGTTTTCGAGTTTTAGCGATTTCCTGAAAAAAAATTATAGGCGGAAATGGGCGTGGCCTAGCCCAGGTGATTCAGGGCAATTCAGGGAATCTGTGGATATGAGGCTTTTGAATGTGCGCCAAAGGATTTGGGAGTTATAGGCCAAAACGTGTTTCCCTTGGGTATAGCGCCACCTGCTGGCAGACATATGTCAATTTTTGCGCCTGAGGTACGTGCAGGGGTGTGGACCAGTCCTCCAAATTCCACCGCCCTCCCTTGTACGGTTTAGCCTGCAGTAGCACTTTTATCAACGGAAGAATAAAAGAAATAAAAACTAGAACTGCAAGCAGTTATGAAAGGGGGCCAAGCCTCCCGCGCGACTCGGCCCCCGGGCGTCGCGGAGCCCACGCAACGCAAACGGCTCTGTTTCGTCACCGGAAGGCACGTCGCCGAGGTTTGCCGTTAAATGTGAGGTCAAACGAGGCTGCCCTGTCTCTCCCTTCCTCTTACTGTAATGGGAAGAGCACTGCAAGTGTCAAAGGCAGAATATGTTTGTTGTGACAAGTCACGCCCACTTTGATCAAACATGACTAAACTGTACGGCCGGGCTCGGGAGGGACTCCAGATCACGCTCCCCGAATTTCGTGCGGATCCAAGCTACTTTTGTGTCGCTTGATATTACCGTGTTTATAGCGCCCCCTGTTGCCCAATTTGCACCAAATTTGGTACAGAACGTCTGGGTGACCACTGAAAGAAGTGACTAAAGTGTCATGTTGATACCTTTACTTTGACAAAAATATGCAACAATATGTGTTTTTTAGCTAGCAGAAATTTTTTTTTATTTATAAGTACCACATTTTTGGAGTAGCAAAATTCTTTTGATAACTTTTGATCAGGGCCATCTGGAGACTGTATGTGCAAAGTTTCGTGCAGCTGGAGCACAAACCCTAGGAGGAGTTTGAAAAAGTAGGTTTTTGACGTGTAGCGACTTACAAAGAGAAATATGTTGTGGAACTGGGCGTGGCCTATGTCATAAGATGCGGCTCTATGCAGGGAACACGTGGATATAAAGTTTATGAAGATGTGACTTAAAATGTGGAAGTTACACGCCAAAACGCGTTTGCGTCTGTTATAGCGCCACCTAGTGGAGTAGATGCACAATTTTCGGTATGGGCAGTCTGTGTCCTTTTCTACATATACCCTGTCAATTTCAGACCTCTCAGCATAAGGCTTGTGCTGAAAAAAACTTTGTTGTTTATCGCGTCATAAGCCACGCCCACTTTGACCAGTCGCGATTAACTTCAAGATGTGGCCTCAGGACTCATCCAGCATGGTAGCCAGCCAATTTCGTTAAAATCGGTGTTGTCGTTTAAGAGATATAAATGTACCGTATCTGCAGCGCCCCCTAGTGGCTAACATCAGCCAAATTTGGGTCTTAGCGTCACAGTGGCATGCCAACCAAGGATCTGAGGGTTGGTGTCGTTAGCATTTATTTTGACCGAGATATGCAACAGTTTGCGTTTTTATAGCTAGCTTGAAAAATTCATTCGTTAATAATTTGCGCATATTTTGACCGAACAAAATTGTTTTGATAACTTTAGATGACATCCCTCTGAACAGCGTACGTGCTAAATTTCACACTGATTGGACAAAACCTCAAGGAGGAGTTTGAAAGAGTAGGTTTTCCAGTTTTCGCTACGTAGCAAAAAAAAATTATAGGCGGAAATGGGCGTGGCCTAGCCCAGCTGATTCAGGGCAATTCAGGGAATCTGTGGATATGAGGCTTTTGAATGTGTGACATACGGTGTGGGAGTTATAGGCCAAAACGTGTTTTCCTTGGTTATAGCGCCCCCTGGTGGCGGACATATGTCAATTATTGTGTCTGCGTACCCTGCAGGGGTCTGGACCAACCCTCCAAATTGCACCGCCCTCCTATGCACGGTTTAGCCTGCAGCACCACTTTTACCAACGGAAAAATAAAAAAAAACTATAACTAGAACTGCAAGCAGTTATGAACGGGGGCCAAGCCTCCCGCGCGACTCGGCCCCCGGGCATCGCGGAGCCCACGCAACGCAAATGGCTCTATTTCGTTACCAGGAGGCACACCACCAAGATCTGCTATCGAACGTGGGGTCGCACAAGGCTGCCCTCTCTTTCCATTCCTCTTATTGTAATGGGAAGAGCAGTGTGAGAGGCTGAATATGTTTGTTGTAAGAAGTGACGCCCACCTTGACCAAACATAACAAAACTTTACGACCCAGCTCAGGAGGGACTCCAGATCACGCTCCCCGAATTTCGTGTGGATCGGAGCAACTTTTGTGTCGCTTGATATTACCGTGTTTATAGTGCCCCCTGCTGGCGAATTTGCACCAAATTTGGTACAGAGCCTGTGGTTGACCTCAGAAACCAGTGACTTGAGGTTCATGTCGATAGCTTTTATTTTGACAAAAATATTCAACAGTATGTGTTTTCTAGCTAGCAGAAAAAATAGCTTATTTATAAGTACCGCGTTTTTTGGAGTAGCAAAATTCTTTTGATAACTTTTGATCAGGCACATCTGGAGATTGTGTGTGCAAAGTTTCGTGCAGATGGAGCGTAAACCCTAGGAGGAGTTCGAAAAAGTAGGTTTTTGACGTGTAGCGACTTACAAAGAGAAATATGCTGTGGGAGTGGGCGTGGCCTATGTCAGAAGATGCGGATCTATTCGGGGAACACGTGGATATAAAGTTTATGCAGATGTGATTAAAAATGTGGAAGTTACAGGCCAAAACGCGTTTACGTCCGTTACAGCGCCACCTAGTGGAATAGACACACAATTTTTGGTATGGGTGGTCTATGTCCTGTTCTATATAAATCTTGTAAATTTCACAGCCCTCAGCATAATACTTGAGCTGAAATAAAGGTTTGTTGTTTATCTCATAATAAGCCACGCCCACTTTGACCAGTCAGGATTACCTTCAAGATATGGCCTCAGGAGTGACCCAGCATCATGCCCACCAAATTTGGTAAAAACCGGTGTTTGCGTTTAAGAGATATAACGTTCCCATATTTGCAGCGCCCCCTAGTGGCCAACATTAGCCAAATTTGGCTCATACCCCCACAGTCACATGCCAAACAATGATCTCAGATTTGGTCTCGTTAGCATTGACTTTGACCGAGTTATGCAACTGTTCGCGTTTTTATAGCTAGCTAGAAAGATTTATTCGTTAATAATTTGCGCATATTTTGATGGAACAAAATTCTTTTGATAACTTTAGATCGGGTCCAGCTGCCGAACGTACGTACCAAATTTCACACTGATTGGACAAAACCCCAAGGAGGAGTTCGAAAAAGTATGTTTTCCAGTTTTCCACGATGTAGCGAAAAAAAATTATAGGCGGAAATGGGCGTGGCCTAGCCCACGGGATTCAGGGCTATTCAGGGAATCTGTGGATATGAGGATTTTCAATGTGTGATGTATGGTGTGGTAGTTATAGCCCAAAACACTTTGCCCTTGGTTATAGCGCCCCCTTCTGGCGGACATATGTCAATTTTAGCGTCTGAGGTCCCTGCAGGGTTCTGGACCAACCCTCCAAATTGCACGACCCTCCCTTGCACGGTTTAGCCTGCAGCAAGACTTTTACCAACGGAAGAATAAAAATAGAGAAAAAAAAAAAACTATAAAAATCCGAACAAAAACAATAGGGTTCCCAGCACCGCTGGTGCTGGGAAACGCGTCTGCTTTGCAGTCGCGTTCCCCAGCCCCCGCGGGCTTGGCCCCCTAATAAAAATCGGAACAATTACAATAGGGTTCCCAGCACCGCTGGTGCTGGGAAACGCGTATGCCTTGCATACGCGTTCCCCAGCCCCCGCGGGCTTGGCCCCCTAATAATAATATGAACTAGAACTGCAAGCAGTTATGAACGGGGGCCAAGCCTCCCGCGCGACTCGGCCCCCGGGCATAGCGGAGCCCATGCAACGCAAACGGCTCTGTTTCGTCACCGGGAGGCATGTTGCCGAGGTTTGCCATTAAACGCTGGGTAAAACAAGGTTGCCCTGTCTCTCCCTTCCTCTTACTGTAGTGGCAAGAGCACTGCAAACGTCAAATGCTGAATATGTTTGTTGTAACAAGTCACGCCCACTTTGACCAAAGATAACAAAATTTTATGGCTGGGCTCGGGAGCAAATCCAGATCACGCTCCCGGAATTTCGTGTGGATACAAGCAACTTTTTTGTCGCTTGATATTACCGTGTTTATAGCGCCCCCTGTTGGCCAATTTACACCAAATTTGGCACAGAGCCTCTGGTTGACCTCTGAGAGCAGTGTCTTGAGTTTCATGTCCATGGCTTTTACTTTGACAAAAATAAGCAACATTATGTGTTTTTTAGGTAGCGGAAAAATTTGTTTATTTATAAGTACTGCATATTTTGGAGTAGCAAAATTCTTTTGATAACTTTTGATCAGGCACATCTGCAGATTGTGTCTGCAAAGTTTCGTGCAGATGGAGCGTAAACCCTAGGAGGAGTTAGAAAAAGTAGGTTTTTGACGTGTAGCGTCTTACAATGAGAAATATGCTGTGGGAGTGGGCGTGGCCTATGTCAAAAGATGCGGATCTATTGAGGGAATACGTGGATATAAAGTTTATGAAAACGTGATTTAAAATGTGGAAGTTACAGGCCAAAATGCGTTTGCATCAGTTACAGCGCCACCTAGTGGAGTAGATGCACAATTTTTGGTATGGGCGGTCTGTGTGCTATTCTATATATACCCTGTAAATTTTGCAGCTCTCAGCTTAATACTTGAGCTGAAATAAATGTTTGTTGTTTATCTTGTAATAAGCCACGCCCACTTTGACCAGTCATGATGACTTTCAAGATATGGCCTCAGGAGTGACCCAGCATCATGCCCACCAAATTTGGTAAAAATCGGTGTTGGCATTTAAGAGATATAACGTTCTCATATTTGCAGCGCCCCCTAGTGTCCAAAATGAGCCAAATTTGGCTCATACCCCCACAGTCACATGTCAACCAATGATCTCAGATTTGGTGTCATTAGCATGTACTTTGACCAAGTTATGCAACTGTTCGCATTTTTATAGGTAGCTAGAAAATTTAATTCGTTAATAATTTGCGCATATTTTGACGGAACAAAATTTTTTTGATAACTTTAGATCGGGTCCAGCTGCTGAACGTACATGCCAAATTTCACACCGATCGGACCAAACCCCAAGGAAGAGTTCGAAAAAGTAGGTTTTCCAGTTTTCGCGATCTAGCGAAAAAAAAATTATAGGCGGAAATGGGCGTGGCCTAGGCCAGGTGATTCAGGGCAATGCAGGGAATCTGAGGATATGAGGCTTTTGAAAGTGCGACAAACGGTTTGGGAGTTATAGGCCAAAAGGTGTTTCCCTTGGTTATAGCGCCACCTGCTGGCGGACATATGTCAATTTTTGGGTCTGAGGTCCCTGCAGGGGTCTGGACCAACCCTCTAAATTGCACCGCTCTCCCTTGCACGGTTTAGCCTGCAGGACCACTTTTATCAACGGAAAAATAAAAATAAGGAAAAAATAAAAAATAAAAATCTGAACAATTACAATAGGGTTCCCAGCACCGCTTGTGCTGGGAAACGCGTCTGCTTTGCAGTCGCGTTCCCCAGCCCCCGCGGGCTTGGCCCCCTAAAAATAAAAATCCGAACAAAAACAATAGGGTTCCCAGCACCGCTGGTCCTGGGAAACGCGTCTGCTTTGCAGTCGCGTTCCCCAGCCCCCGCGGGCTTGGCCCCCTAACTAGAACTGCAAGCAGTTATGAACGGGGGCCAAGCCTCCCGCGCGACTCGGCCCCCGGGCGTAGCGGAGCCCATGCAACGCAAACGGCTGTGTTTTGTCACCGGGAGGCATGTTGCCGAGATTTGCTGTTGAACGTGTGGTCAAACAAGGCTGCCCTCTCTCTCCATTGCTCTTATTGTAATGGGAAGAGCAGTGTCAAAGGCTGAATATGTTTGTTGTAAGAAGTCACGCCCGCTTCGAACAAACATCACTAAATTTTACGGCCAACCTCGGAAGCAACTCCACATGGTGCTCGCCGAATTTCGTGCGAATCTGAGCAACTTTCGTGTCGCTTGATTTTTCTGTGTTTATAGCGCCCCTATCGGCCAATTTGCGCCAAATTTGGCAGAAAGCCTCTGGTTGACCTCTGAAAAGTGTGGATTGAGTTTAATGTTGATAGCTTTTACTTTGACAAAGATATGCAACGGTATGTGTTTTTTAGCTAGCGGCAAAAAATGTTTATTTATAAGTACCGTGTTTTTTGGAGTAACAAAAATCTTTTGATAACTTTTGATCAGGCAAGTCTGGAGTTTGTGTGTGCAAAGTTTTCGTGCAGATGGAGCGTACACCCTAGGAGGAGTTTGAAAAAGTAGGTTTTTGACGTGTAGTGACTTACAAAGAGAAATATGCTGTGGGAGTGGGCGTGGCCTATGTCAGAAGATGCGGCTCTATGGAGGGAAGACGTGGATATAAAGTTTATGAAAATGTGATTTAAAATGTGGAAGTTACAGGCCAAAATGCGTTTGCATCCGTCACAGCGCCACCTAGTGGAGTACTTGCACAGTTTTTGGTATAGATGGTCTGTGTCCTATTCTATATATACCCTGTAAATTTCACAGCCCTCAGCATAATGCTTGAGCTGAAATAAATGTTTGTTGTTTATCTCGTAATAAGCCACGCCCACTTTGACCAGTCGGGATTACCTTCGAGATATGGCCTCAGGAGTGACACAGCGTCATACCCACAAAAATTTCGTAAAAATCGGTGTTGCCATTTACAAGATATAAATGTCCCATATTTGCAGCGCCCCCTAGCGGCCAACATTAGCCAAAGTTGGCTCACACACCCACAGCCACATGCCAACCTAGCATGTGAGACTTGGTGTCATTAGGATTTATTTTGACCGAGATATCCAACTGTTCGCGTTTTTATAGCTAGCTATAAAAATTTATTCGTTAATAATTTGCGCATATTTTGACCGGGCAAAATTCTTTTGATAACTTTAGATCAGGACCATCAGAAGACTGTACATGCCAAATTTCACACTGATCGGACAAAACCCCAAGGAGGAGTTCGAAAAAGTAGGTTTTCCAGTTTTCGCGATTTTGCGGGAAAAAAATTCTAGGCGGAAATGGGCGTGGCCTAGCCCAGGTGATTCAGGGTTATTCAGGGAATCTGTGGATATGAGGCTTTTGAATGTGCGACATACGGTGTGGGAGTTATAGGCCAAAACGCGTTTCCCTTGTTATAGCGCCCCCTGCTGGCAGACATATGTGAGTTTTTGTGCCTGAGGTCCCTGCAGGGGTCTGGACCAACCTTCCAAATTGCACCACCCTCCCTTGCACGGTTTAGCCTGCAGCACCACTTTTACCAACGGAAAAATAAAAATAAGGAAGAACTATAATAAAAATCGGAACAAAAACAATAGGGTTCCCAGCACCGCTGGTCCTGGGAAACGCGTATGCTTGCATACGCGTCCCCCAGGCCCCGCGGGCTTGGCCCCCTAAAAAAAGAATAAAAATCCGAACAAAAACAATAGGGTTCCCAGCACCGCTGGTGCTGGGAAACGCGTCTGCTTTGCAGTCGCGTTCCCCAGCCCCCGCGGGCTTGGCCCCCTAATTAAAGCTGCAAGCAGCGTTGAAACGGGCCCTCGCGACCCCGCGCCACTCGGGACCTGCTGCGGCCACGACCATGTCGCCAGAGGCCGACTGAAAGACGAGGTGCTGAATTTTCACCCCCTACGGACACTGTACGAAGCAATGCCGTGTTACTTCCTGTCCCCACTAGGTGGCGCTATGACTATGACTCGTGAGCGTCATGTAGATGTGTTCAGGCTGGGACTTTTATCATACATGTGAAGTTTGGAGCAGATTTGACCATTTAATGTCATGTTATAGCAATTTCGTGTTTCATGGCGAGACATGTAAAGTCAACGCCACGCCACGTCCACACCGTTCAATGCTGACCAGTTCTGTGAATCAGAATTGATCACACACTTGTCTATATGTTACACACCAGTTTTTGAAGTCAATCGAATCATTTGTGGAGGAGGAGTTTGTTTAGCCACGCCCACTTATGAAATTAATATCATATGCTCAGGGCGGGACCAGTGACCAACATATAAAGATTCAGGAAGATTTGACCAAGTAAACTGAAGTTATGTTCACTTCCTGTGTTTTGGCGAAACATCGACATTCGCCGCGCCATCAGGGCGGCAGTGTCTTATGAGACATCATGGTCTTCACAATATAGCATGACCAACATCAAATTTGAGTTGAATATGGTCAATGTGGTCAGAGCAGCACCTCAAAGTCTAAAACATGGTATTTCCTGTCACCAGCAGGGGGCGCTATGACAATTACAAAATTTCTGCATGGAAACGTCTTCAGGGCGGGACTATTATCAACCATGTGAAGTTTGGTGCAGATCGGACCATTTATGCAAAAGTTATAGCAATTTCATGTTTCATGGCGAGACATCAAAACTCGCCGCCATCTCACAGCCACACCCTTCGACGTGAGCAAAATCTTTTGATAACTTTTGATCACAACGTTGTCTAGATGGCACACAGACATTTTGAAGCAGTTTGGTTGAGTATGTGGGAGAGAGAGCTGCTTGAAAATGCATGCCGATGGATCAAAGATGGCGGCGCCATAGCAGCCACGCCCATTGACATTCTAAAAAACCTTTAATAACTTTTGATCAGCATAGTCTCAGGATGATCTGAAAGAAATTTGAAGTGGATTGGACAAAATCCCTAGGACGAGTTCGTTAAAATACAACATGTGGTAATCACACCAAAATGACACGTGAAAATCAAAATGGCCGACTTCCTGCTTGGAGTAGACCAATGGTGTAAGATACTTTTTGTTCGTCTGGTCAAGTTACACATGTGTACCAATTTTCATCTTCCTACTCCAAAAAAACCCCTATGGGGAGGGGTTTTTGAAAATTTCAAGGGGGCGCTATAGAGGCATTTTGCCCCGCCCATGGGCAACGCCCCTATCACATGTAAGAGGATGCCATTCTTGACTGGTGTATCAATTTTCATGATGATATGACTTCATTAAAGACATCAAAATGGCAAACGTAATTTCATGGCGAAGGATCGATATTTGCCACGCCACCACACAGACGCCATTACTCGTAGCTACACGGCCTTCATGATATAGCTTCACCAACTTGTTCTGCATGTTGTAGAAGTGGAACAAAGTTGATGGGGTCAACTATGTGGCATCAGTACATGTTAAAGTAAAAACAGGTCATTTCCTGTTACCACCGGGGGGCGCTATGAGTTAGGTGGAAAGTCAATATATGGTTACGTTCAGGGCGGCGCCCTCATCATGTCCAGCAAGTTTGAAGCTGTAACGATGAAGTATGTGGGCGTGACAGCCGTTCGAAGTGAAACGGCGCGCTCCAAAACAGTCGCCAAAGTTTGTCGAGCCCTAGCAGCCACGCCCTTTGACCTACAGAAATTCTTTTAATAACTTTTGATCAGCATGGGGTCATGATGACGTGTACCAAATTTGAAGATGATTGGATGAAATCCCTAGGACGAGTTCGCTCAAATGCAAGTAGTGGAAATGGCAAAAAAAGGCCAAAATCGTCCCCTTTTTTGACCCTTCAAATCAAAATGGCCGAGTTCCTGTTGACATTTCACCACGACGTTAAGAGACTTTTTTGTGCGTCTTGGCATGATAAATGTGTGTACCAAATTTCGTGAGCCTACGACAAATAAACCCCAATGCGGAGGGTCTTTTGAAAGTTTGTAGGGGGCGCTATTTCGCCATTTCGCGTCAACCTTGTGCGCACATCCCAAAATATCGAATTTCGGATCCGGCCGGAGGACGTTGGAAAGTTTGGTGAGTTTTTGAGCATGGGAAAGGGGCGAAATTGGCGCGGGAAATATATAAAGAATAATAAATAATAAACAGTACGATTTCAAGAGGGTCCTCGTCAGACGACGTTGTCGTCGCTCGGGCCCTAATAATAATAATAATTTAAGCTGCAAGCAGCGTTGAACGGGCCCTCGCACCCCCGCGCCACTCGGGGTGCTTGCAGCCGCGGACTCGTGGCCTGATTCGTCCCAGTCAAAGAAGATCAGAATTTTTAAGGCTTTCAGATATCATGGGAGGAATGTGATGTCCACTTCCTGTCTCCACTAGGTGGCACAATGAGTCTGACTCCTGAGTGTCATGTAGATGTGTTAAGGTCGGGACTTTTATCATACATGTGAAGTTTGGAGCAGATTTGACCATTCAGTTCCATGTTATAACAATTTCGTGTTTCATGGTGAGACATCAAAAGTTGACGCCATGCCACACCCACACCGCTCAGCAATGACCAATTCTATGAATAACTTTTGAACACACACTTGTCTATATGGTACACACCAGTTTTGAAGTCAATTGGATTAGTTGTGGAGGAGGAGTTTATTTAGCCACGCCCACTTATGAAATTAATATCATATGCTCAGGGCGGGACCAGTGACATGCATATTAAGATTCAGGAAGATTCGACCAAGCAAACAAAAGTAATGTTCACTTCCTGTGTTTTGGCGAAACATCGATAGTCGCCGCGTTGTCAGGGCGGCCCCGTTTGACGAGAAATCATTGGTCTTTTACAATATAGCATTACCAACACCTTTCTGACCAAATTTGAGTTGAATATGGGTCAATGTGGTCAGACCCCAGCCCCTCAAAGTCTAAAACATGGTATTTCCTGTTGCCAGCAAGGAGCGCTATGACAATTACAAATTTGGCATGTAGACGTGTTCAGGGTGGGACTATTATCAAGCTTTTCAAATTTGGTGCAGATGGGACCATTTATGGTAAAGTTATAGCAATGTCATGTTTTCAATGGCGAGACATCAAACTTCGCCCCCCACCCTCACGGCCCGCCCTTTAACCAAGTGCATAATCTTTTAATAACTTTTTAAATCACAACTTGTCCTGGGATGGCACACAGTGTTTTGAAGTATTTTTCTGATTAACCCTGTAGGAGGAGTTCATTAAAATACAAAAACGTGCAAAACCCAAAAATGGCCGCCAAATTAAAAAATGGCCGAGTTCCCTGTTGGTTTGGTCAATAGGTCCAAGAGGCTTTTTTTGTGCGTCTGGGTGTGATACATGTGTGTACCGATTTTCGGGGCATTTTGGTGAAACGGGCCAGGGGCTACGGTTTAAAAGGGTGGCCAAGTCCTTTTTGGGGCCACGCCCCCTTAAGAAATTCATATCATATATTCAGGCCCGGGGCCCATTACAAACAATGTAAAGGTTTTCAGAAAGATTCGACCAAGGACATAGAATTAGCCACCTTAATTGTGTTTTGGCGAAACGTTGACCTTCGCCGCTCCGTCAGGGCCGATGCCCTTTGCCCAAGACTTCATGATCTTCCTAATATAGAAATTATAAAACATGTTATGGCCTTTCGGACCAAATTTGATTTGGAAAGGTCAACTTGCTCAAGCATACATCAAAGTCTAAAACATGGCATTTTCCGTCGCCAAAGCAGGGGGCCGCTAAGACAATGCAAAATTTGAGCATGTAGACTTGTTCAGGTGGACTACTATCCACTGCAAAGTTTGGTGAAAGATTCGGAACCTTTAACCCAAAGTTATAGAAATCCTCGGTTTTGTGGCAACATCAAATTTTTGACCTTCCGCAGCCTCGCGCCCTTCGATTGTAATAAGACCCTTTAATAACTTTTGATCACATGTATCGAGCTCGCTCAGGTAAATTTTGAAGTCAAAATGATTAAATCTGTAGGAGGAGTTCGTTAAATACAAAACGTGGAAAAACCCCAAAAAAATGGCCGCCAAATTCAAAATGCTGACTTCCTTTTGTTTTTAGGCTATGGTGCAAGAGACTTTTGGCTCTGGTGCCCATACATGTGGTCCCAAATTTTTTCCCGTGCATTCGTATAAACGAGCCCGCAGGGCGCTGTTTTAAGGGCGGGGCCCTTAAGCCATTTGACCCCCACCCCGAAGACCCTTATACACGTAAATTTTCACCACGACTGATGCGACCCACCGCCAAAATTTCGCGTTTTCGAATATGAATAAAGCCCCTCAAATAAGCATTTAGTTCTAAAAAAAATTAAAGCTGCAAGCACGTTGAACGGGGCCCTCCACCCCACGAAAACTGACTGCCGGCAACTCGGTGCTGGCCCCGCACTTCCCATGCCAACTCGGGCCTGCTGCCGCATGACCTTTTCGCCAGAGCTGACTGGCAGACAGTGCTGACTTTTTCACCCCCTTTGGACGCGTAGGAAGCAATCCCAGTTTTACTTTCCTGTCTCCACTAGGTGGTGCTATGACTATGATCCCTGAGCGTCATGCAGATTGTTCAGGCTGGACTTTTATCATAACTTTCGAGTTTGGTGCATATCAGAGCATTTAATAGGAAATTAAGCCTTTTCCTGTTTTAAAAGCGAGACCAGCAAGTTGACCACAAAAATTCAAAATGCCTGACTTCCTGTTGGTTAGCCTATGGTCCAAGAGACTTTTTTTGTGTGCCTTGGGTCGATACATATATCTACCAAATTTTTCGTGCATATCGTGAGACTCCAAAGGCGGCTACTTTTAAGAATGTGCGGGCCAAGCATTTACCACGCCCATTGACGAAATTTTATATCCATATGTTCAGAGTTGGACTGTCAATAAACATGTGCATTTGCAAGGCAGATCTAAGCATGTGGCAGTTGCATTTAAAGCAACTTCCCTGTGTTTTAGCGAAACTGAACCTTCGCCACCACACTCAGGGCAAGCCATTTGACCCTGGCCTTCAAGATCTTTCACAATATACGCACAAGGTCTGAAGACCTTCTGAGAATTTTTTGGATATGGTCCAAAAACCGCTTTGGAGCAGTACCAAACTCGAAAACAATTCCATTTCCTGTCGCCACAGGGGCGCTATACAATCCTGGAATATTGTCATGTAGTGGTGTTCCCAGGGGGACTATGATCACACAAGAAGTTTGGTGCAGATTGGACCGTTTTTTGCAAATTTATAGAAATTTTTCCTGTCTCATGCAAAAATCATCAAAATTCGCCGCCACCTGACGGCCATACGTTCCAACTGAGCAAAATGTTTGAATAACTTTACTCACCAAAGCTAAGTCAAGGTATTCCAGAAAATTTGAAGCCGTTCTGATGAACCCTGTAGCAGAACCTTACAAGGCGACCCATGCGAAAACCCAAAATTTACACGAAATTAAAAAGGGCCGACTTCCTGTTGGTTTTAAGCCTATGGGTCCCAGAAGGCTTTTTTGTGCGTCTGGTGTGATACATTGTGGTAACCAAATTTTCGTGCATGTCTGTGAAACGGCCGCGGGCTGCTGTTTAAGGGCGTGGCCAATCCATTTAGCCACGCCCCCTATGAAATGCATACATATATTCAGGGCAGGGCCATTTACAACCATGTAAAAGTTTCAGGAAGATTTGACCAAGGACACTGAAGTTGGGGCCACTTATTGGGTTTTGGCGAAACGCCCCGACCTTTGCCGCGCCGTCACGCGATACTTTACGAGACCATCATGTCTTCAAATAATACAATTACCAACTTGGTGAGGCCCTTTCTGAACCAAAATTTGAGTTTGATGTGGGCAACAGTCTCAGAGCAAAACGAAAAAGTGTAAAACATTGGCTTTTCCTGTTTGCAGCAGGGCGTATGCCCAATAAAAAATTTGAGCATTTAAAACCGTGTTCACGGGCTGTTATTGATCTTTGAAGTTTGGTGTAGATTCGACTTAAATCCCCAAATTTATTAGCAACTCGTTTTTTATGGCGAGACATCAAAATTTTTACCCTTTTCCGCAGCGCTCGCCCGCACCCCTTCAAAACGCAATGAAGATCTTTTAATAGTGTTTGATAAACATGGTAGTCGGGCTTTGCTCAGGTAAAATTTGAAGTCAATCCCAATTAAAATCTGTAGGAGGAGTTTTTGAAAAACAAAACTCGAAAATGCCAAAAAAATGGCCCTCCCAAATTCAAAATGGCTTGACTTCCTGTGGGGTTTAGCCTATGGGTGCCAAGAGAACCTTTTTGTGCACTGGTGTCATACGTGATGTGAAACCATTTTTCGTGCATGCCCGTTTAAACCGAGCCCCAGGGCTGCTTTAAGGGGCGTGGCCTAAGCCATTTGGACCCCCACCGCCGAAGACCCGAATACACGTAAATTTTCACCACGACTGATGCGACCAAGGCCAAAATTTGCGCGTTTTTTCGAGTATTTTAAAAAGCCTCCAAAAAAGCGATTTATTTTCTAGAAAAATAATAATAATAATAAATAATTAAAGCTGCAAGCAGCACTTTGAACGGCCCTCGCACCCCCACGCAACTCGAACCCGACTGCAACCTGCGACCAATGTCCACCAAGCCCCCCTGGTGATCAGTCAAAATTTCACCCCCTTTGAAAAGAAAGGAAGCAAATTGTGTATCATACATGTGAAGTTTCATGGCGACGCGAAGATGTACAAGAAGTTAATGCCATTAATGTGTTTGTACGAAACGCCCAACCTATGTTGCGCTGTCAGGGCGAAGCCCGTCGAAAAAAACGTTACGACTTGCACAACATAGCATTAGCAAGGTCTGAAGGTTTTTTCCCCACACCAAATTGGAGTGAGATACGTCAAAAGTGCGCAGCAGAAACCTCTAAGTCAAAAGCATAATATTTCATGCCACCAGTAGGGGCGCTATGACAATTGCAGAATTTTCTTATGCATATTTTTCAGGGTGGGACTATTATGAAACTATTAAGTTTCGGGGCAGATCTGACCATGTATGCCAAAGTTATAACCATTTCCTGTTTCCTTTGGCGAATCATCAAATTAGCTGCCAAGTCATGGCAACCCCCCTTTAAAACTGAAACAGAATCTTTTAATAAATTTTAATCACAAACTAGCCGGGAAAGGGTTCACACCAATTTTGAAGCCGATCTGATGAATCCCATAGAAGGTGTTTTCGTTAAAATTCGAACGCGTGAAAAACGCCAAAAATGACCCACGAAATTCAAAATAGCCGACTTCCCTTTTGGGGATTAGCCTAAGGGTTGACAAAATACATTGTTGTTGCGTTCCGGGCATGACCCTACGTGGTACCGATTTTCCGTGCATGTCGGTGAAAAGTGGCGGTAATGGCGGTGTTTAGAGGGCGTGGCCAACCCCATTTTGGCACCCCGCTGCTGAAATTCATATCATAATTTTTAAGGCTTGGACTGTTAATACACCTGTGAAGTTTCAGGCAGATCTGACCATGGTGCAGTGCAGTTAAAGCAACCCCCTGTGTGCTGGTGAAACATCAACCTCCGCCGCACTCTCAGAGCAAAGCTGTTTGACAATATGTCATGATCTTGACAACATAGCATTACCAAGGTCTGAAGAGCTGTCTGAGTAGATTTGAGGTGGATATGTGTAACATGCTTGGACCCAGCCTTTCAAACAATAAAACATGTTGTTTCCTGTCGCCAGCAGGGGGCGTTTTTCACAATCCTGGAATTTTGTGATATAGATGTGTTCAGGGCAGGACTGCTATAAACACATGTGCATTTTGGTGCATATCAGACCATGAATGCTAAACTTGTAGCAATTTCGTGTTTCATGGCGAGACATCAAACTTCGCCGCCACCTCACAGCCAAACTGTTTGACGGTGGAAAAATCTTTTGATAACTTTTGATCACAAAGTAATGAAAGATGACAGTTGGTGATTTGGAACCGTTCTGATGAATCCTGTAGGAGGAGTTCGTTAAAATACGACGCGTGGAAAACGCCAAAAATGACCACGAAATTCAAAATGGCTGACTTCCTTTTGGGGTTTAGCCTACGGGTCCCAGATAAAATTGTTGGGGCGTCCGGCGCTGATCTCCCCGTGGGGGTACCGTTTTTTCGTGCATGTCGGTGAAACGTGGCGGTAATGGCGGTGTTTAGAGGGCGTGGCCAAGCCATTTGGCCAGGCCCATTGACGAAACTCATAGCCACACGTTCGGACCCGGACCATTAACAAGCATGTGAAATTTCAGACAGATTCGATCAAGTACACTGAAGCCAGGGTCACTTCCCTGTGTTCTGTAAAACCCTTTGACCTTCGCCATGCCCGTCAGGGAAAACGCCGTTTGACGATACATCACAATCTTCAGACGTAGCATCGCCAAGGTCTTAAGGGCCCTTTTCCCAGACCAGATTTGAGCTGGATAATGGTCAGTGTGCTGGGAGCAAGCACTTCACAGTGAAAAAACATGTCATTTCCTGTCGCCAGCAGGGGGCGCTATGACAAACCCCGGAATTTTGTCATGTAGCTGTTTTCAGGGCGGGACTATTATGAATCTTGCGAAGTTTGGTGAGGAATTGGAGAATGTAGTCCAAAGTTATAGCGTTTTTCGTGTTTTCATGGCGAAACGTCAAAACTTCGACCCAAAAAGCCGATACGCCCTTCAACGATAGCGCAATCTTTTAATAACTTTTGATCACAAAGCAGTGTAATGGTAGTCAGTGATTTTGAAGTCATTATGAAAAATTCCTGTAGGAGGATTTTCGTTAAAATACAACACGTGGAAAACGCCAAAATGACCAGGGAATTCAAAATGGCTGGCTTCCTGTTGGGTTTAGCCTATAGGGTCCCCCAGACTTTTTTGTGCGTATGGGCGTGATCTACGTGTGTAACCGATTTTCGTGAAAAATTGGTGAAACGTGCGGGTAATTGGCGGCGTTTAAAGGGCGTGGCCAAGTCATTTTGCCCGCCCACCACCAAAACCACATGACACGTTAAATTGTCACTAAAAACTGATGTGTGTGCCAAAATTGGTTAGTTTTTTTGAGTATGTTTAAGCCCCCAAAAATGCGATTCATTTTTTGGGCAGTCTGACAAAAACAATAGGGCCTTGCACCTACGGTGCCGGGCCCAAATTTATAGAGGACTTCCTGTTGGGTTTAGCCTATGGGTGCAAGAGACTTTTTTTGTCCGTCTGGGTGTGGATACATGTGCCCAACCGATTTTCGTGCATATCGGTGAAACGTCCTATGGGGGATTACTGTTAAAAATGGCGTGGCCAAGCCTTTTTTGGCACGCCCGCTGCTAAAATTTCATATCATATGTTAAGGCTTGGACTGTTAATACACCTGTGAAATTTTTCAGGCAGATCTACCAATGTGCAGTGCAGTTAAAGCAACTTCCTGTGTGCTGGTGAAACATCAACCTCCGCCGCACTCTCAGAGCAAAAGCTTTTTTTGACAATATGTCATGATCTTGAAAACCCATAGCATTACCAAGGTCTGAAGAGCTGTCTGAGTAGATTGAGGTGGATATGTGTAACATGCTTGGAGCACCATCAAACTATAAAACATGTTGTTTCCTGTCGCCCAGCAGGGGGCGTTATCACAATCCTGGAATTTTGTGATATAATGTGTTCAGGGCAGGACTGCTATCACCATGTGCAGTTTGGGGGCATATCAGACCATGAATGCTAAACTTGTAGCAATTTCGTGTTTCATGGCGAACATCAAACTTCCCCCGCCACCTCACAGCCAAACTGTTGACGGTGGAAAAATCTTTTGATAACTTTTGATCACAAAGTAATGTAGATGACAGTTGGTGTTTTTGGAAGCCGTTCTGATAAAATCCTGTAGGAGGAGTTTTCGTTAAAATACGACGCGTGGAAAACCCCAAAAAAATGACCACGAAATTCAAAATGGCTTACTTCCTGTTGGGTTTAGCCTACGGGTCCCAGATACATTGTTGTGCGTCCGGCATGACACGTGTGTACCGAATTTCGTGCATGTCGGTGAAACGTGGCGGTAATGGCGGTGTTTAAGGGCGTGGCCAAGCCATTTGGCCAGGCCCTTTGACGAAACCATAGCACACGTTGGGGACCCGGACCATTAACAAGCATGTAAAAATTTCAGACAGATTCGATCAATACACTGAAGCCAGGGTCACTTCCTGTTTTTCTGTGAAACGCTGACCTTCGCCAGGGCCCGTCAGGGCAACGCCGTTTGACGATACATCACAATCTTCTTAGACGTAGCATCGCCAAGGTCTTAAGGCCTTTCAGACCAGATTTGAGCTGGATATGGTCAGTGTGCGGGGAGCAGCACTTCACAGTGTAAAACATGTTCATTTCCCTGTCGCCAGCAGGGGGCGCTATGACAAACACGAATTTTGTCATGTACTGTTTTTCAGGGCGGGACTATTATGAATCTTGCGAAGTTTGGTGAGGAAATGGAGAATGTAGTCCAAAGTTATAGCGATTTCGTGTTTCATGGCGAAACGTCAAACTCGACGCCAAAAAAGCCGATACGCCCTTCAACGATAGCGCAATCTTTAATAACTTTTGATCACAAAGCAGTGAGATGGTAGTCAGTGAATTTTTGAAGTCATTATGATAAATCCTGTGGGAGGAGTTCGTTAAAATACAACACGTGGAAAACGCCAAAAATAAACCAGGGAAAATCAAAATGGCTGGCTTCCTGTTGGGTTTAGCCATGGGGTCCCCCAAACTTTTTGTGCGTATGGGCGTGAATCTACTGTTTTAAACCGATTTTCGTGCAAATTGGTGAAACGTGCGGGTAATGGCGGCGTTTTAAAGGGCGTGGCCAAGTCATTTTGCCACGCCCACCAAGCCAAAACCACATGACCACGAAAATTGTCACTAAGACTGATGTGTGTGCCAAAATTGGTTAGTTTTTTGAGAAATGTTTAAGCCCCCAAAAGGGGCGATTCATTTTTTGGGCAGTCTGAGCAAAAACAATAGGGCCTTGCACCTACGGTGCTGGGGCCCTAATTAAAGCTGCAAGCAGCGTTGAACGGGCCCCTCGCACCCCCACGCAACTCGGGTGTCGGCAACGGGGGGTGCTGGCGACCGCAGCCCCCCTCCATTCGGGGCCTGCGGTCGTCATGACCCTTGTGGCCAGAGGCTGACTGGAAACACGAGGTGCTGAATTTTCAGGCCCTTTGGAACTGTAGGAAGCAATGCCGTGTTACTTTCCTGTCTCCACTAGTGGCGCTATAAACTATGACTCGTGAGCGTCATGTAGATGTTTTTTCAGGCCAGGACTTTTATCATACTTGTGAAGTTTTTGAGCAGATTTGAGCATTGAATCCCATGTTTATAGCAATTTTCGTGTTTCATGGCAAAACATCAAAAGTCGACGCCATGCCACAACCCACACTGTTCAAACACTGATCAATTCTTTGAATAACTTTTAAACCCCCAAAGTAGTCTATGTGGAAACACACCATTTTTGAAGTTAATCAGAGAAGTTTGGAGGCGGAGTTTGTTTAGCCACGCCCACTTGCGAAATTAATATCATATGCTCGGACGGGACCAGTGGCAAACTTTTTTTTAAGATTCAGGAAGATTCCACTAATAAACTGAAGTTATGTTCCACTTCCTGTGTTTTGGCGAAACATCGACCTTCGTCGCGCCGTCAGTGGGGCATCGTTTGACGAGACAATCATGGTCCCTCACAATATAGCATTACCAACACCTTTCTGACGAAATTTGAGTTGAAAAAGGGTCAACGTGCTCAGAGCAGCACCTCAAAGCCCTAAAACATGTCATTTTCCTGTCGCCAGCAGGGGGCGCTATGACAATTACAAAAATTTCCCTGCATGTAGACTTGTTCAGGGTGGGAACTATTATCAAGCATTTCGGGTTTGGTGTAGATTGGAACCTTTTTTATGGTAAAGTTATAGCAATTTCATGTTTCATGGCGAGACAGCAAATTTCCCGCCGCCACATCACGGCCACGCCCTTCAACAAGAGCGTAATCTTTTGATAACTTTTGATCACAACATTGTCTAATTGCGCATAAGTGATTTTGAAGCCGTTCTGATTAATCCTGTAGGAGGAGTTTGTTAAAAAAGAACACGTGCAAAAGGGCAAAAAATTTTGGGCCAAATTCAAAATGGCCGACTTCCCTGTTCAGTTTGGCCAATGGGTCCAAGAGGCTTTTTTTGTGCGTCGGGGTTTTCATACATATGTGTACCAATTTTCGTGCATGTGGGTGAAATGTGCCGCGGGGGCTGATGTTTTAAAGGGCGTGGCCGAGCCATTTGGCCACCCCCATCATCGAAACTCATATCACATATCCAGGCCTGGACCATTAACACACATGTAAAAGTTTCAGGCAGATATGACCAAGGACACTGAAATTTAAGGCCACTTTCCTGTGTTTTGGCGAGCCCATCGACTTGGCCGCGCTCTGGGCCCGCAAGGCCGTTTGACGATACGTCAGATCTTCACTATATGGCATGACCAAGGTCTTAAGCCTCACTGACCAAATTTGATTTGAGATTATGCAATGTGCTCAGAGCAGCACCTAAAAACTTAAAACATGTCATTTCCTGGCGCCAGTAGGGGGCGCTATGACATTTATGGAATATTTTCATATAGACTGTTTGAGGGTGGGGACTATTATCAAACATGTAAAAGTTTGGTGGAAAGATCGACCACTTATGCTGAAGTTATAGCAATTTCGTTTTTCATGCAAAGGCATCAAATTTCGCCGCCACCTCAGGGCCCAAAACCTTTCAACGATAGCGCGTCTTTTTGATAATTTTTTGATCACAAAGTATTTGTAGTTGGTACAAAGTGTTTTTGAAGCCGTTCTGATTAATCCTGTAGGAGGATTTCGTTAAAGTGTGACGTGTGAAAATGGCCAAAAATGAGGCAAAATTGAAAAAAGATTTCAAAATGGCCGACTTCCCTGTTGGGTTTAGGGTATCACTCCAAGAGGCTTTTTTTGTCCGTCCCGGCATGATACATATGTGTACCAAATTTCGTATGCCAAAGCAAAGTTTAAGGAGGGGGCTTTGATTTTAAAAAACTACTAGGGGGCGCCATTGAGCCATTTTGGCACGCCCTTTTGTAACGACCATAAAATATTTAATTTTTCACCAACGTGACAAGTGTGCAAAATTTGGGTGAGTTTTTGAGGATGTTCGGGCCGCCAAAAAAATGCGTCTTAGGATTAAAAAAAATATAATAATAAGAAAATTCTTTCAGTTTCAATGGGGTTTCCTCGCACGGGACGTGCTCGGGCCCTAAAAAATTTCCTTCAATTTCAATAAGGTCCTCGCAAACCGAAAGGTGGGTCGGTGCCCTAATAATAATAAATTTCCCTTTAGTTTCAATAGGGGCCTCGCACCGGACGGTGCTCGGGCCCTAATTAAAGCTGCAAGCAGCGTTGAACGGGCCCCTCGCACCCCCAACGGGAACCGGGTTGCTGGCCCATTGCAGCCCCCATGCCACCGGGCCTGCTGCGGCCGGGACCTAACCCCCCGGCAGAGGCTGAATGGTAGAACGAGGGGCTGAATTTTTTACACCCCCTTCGGACACTGTAGAAGCAAATGTGGTGTTACTTCCTGTCCCCCAGTAGGTGGCGCTATGACTGTGACTCGTGAGTTTTTTATGTGGAGGTGTTCAGGCTGGGATTATTATCATACATGTGAAGTTTGGACCAATGTGACCATTTAATCTCATGTTATAGCAACTCCCCTGTTTCCCTGGCGAGGCCATCAACATTCCCCGCGCTCCCCCAGGGCAAAACGCTGTTTTTACGATAAATCATGATTTTTTTACAATATAACATTACCAAGGTCTGAAGACCTGTCTTACCAGATTTGAGTTGGATATGGTCAACGTGCTGGAAGCAGCACCTCAAAGTCAAAAACATGTCCCTTTCCTGTCGGCAGCAGGGGGTGCTATGCCAATCACAGACAATTTGTCATATAGATGTGTTCAGGGCTGGGACTATTATCAAACTTGAAGTTGGGTGCAGATCAGAACATAATGCAAAAGTTACAGCAATTTCGTGTTGTATGGCGTGAACATCAAAATTTGCCCGCCACCTCAACGGCCATGCCCTTTAACGATAGCGTGATCTTTTAATAACTTTTGATCAACCAACGTAGTGTAATGATTTACCCTGATTTAGAAGTCCCTTCTGATTAAACCTGTAGGAGGAGTTCGTTAAAATACGGCACGTGGGAAACGCCAATATTGACCATAAAAAAGCAAAATGGCTGACTTCCTGTTTGGGTTTTGGCCAATAGGTCCAAAAGGCTTTTTTGTGCGTTTTGGGTGTGATGCATGTTGTCCTACCGATTTTCGTGCATGTCGGTGAAACGGGCCGCGGGGGCTACTGTTTTAAGGGCGTGGCCAATCCATTTAGCCACCGCCCCCTTATGAAATTTTTTATCATATGTTCAGGGCGGGGCCAGTTTACAACCATGTGAAGTTTCAGAAAGAATTGACCAAGGACACTGACCCTTATGGGCCACTTATTGTGTTTTGGCGAAACGTTGACCTTCGCCGCTCCGTCACGGCGACGGCCTTTGACAAGACATCATTTATCTTCATAATATTGCATTATCAACATGCTCTTGGGCCCTTTTTGACCAAATGTGATTGGATATGGTCAACGTGCTCGAGAGCCCCACATCAAAGTTTAAAACTTGGCAATTTCCTGTCGCCAGCAGGGGGGGCATGACAATTGCAAAATTTAGCATGTAGACTTGTTCAGGGTGGACTATTATCCATCTTGCAAAGTTTGGTGCAGATCGGACCTTTTAAAACCCCAAAGTTATAGCAATCTCGTGTTTTGTGGCGGGGACAATCAAAATTTGACCTTCCGCAGCGCTCCGCGCCCTTCGATGTGAAAAAAGATCTTTTAATAACTTTTGATCACATGGTAGTCGAGCTCGCTCAGGTAAATTTTGAAGTCAATCCGATTAAACCTGTAGAAGGAGTTTTTTAAAATACAATAGGTCCCAAAACGCCAAAAAATGGGCCCCCAAATTCGAAATGGCTGACTTCCTGTTGGGTTTAGCCCAATGGTCCAAGAGACTTTTTTGTGCGTATGCGTGTCATACATGTGGGGACCAATTTTCGTGCATTCGGTTAAACGACCGCAGGGGCTGCTGTTTAAGGGCGTTTGGGCCCAGCCATTTTGGACCGCCCACCGCCAAAGACCCTAATATACTAAATTTTCACCATGACTGATGCGACCCGCCAAATTTGCGCGTTTTTTGAGTATGTTAAAGCCCCCAAAAAAGCGATTTTAGTTCCCAGGAAAAAAAAATAATAATTAAAGCTGCAAGCACGTTGAACGGGCCCCCCCGCACCCCCACGCAACTCGGGTTGCTGGCGACCCGCAGCCCCCGTGCCACTCGGGGGCCCGCTGCGGCCGGGACCAACGCCCGCCAGAGGCTGACTGGTAACGAGGTGCTGAATTTTCACCCCCTTCTGGACACTGTAGGAAGCAATGGTGGTGTTACTTTTCCTGTCCCCAGTAGGGGGCGCTATGACTGTGACTCGTGAGTTTCATGTGGAGTGTTTCAGGCTGGGATTATTATCATACTGGGAAGTTTTGGAGCAGAATGACCATTTAATCTCATGTTATAGCAATTCCGTGTTTCATGGCGAGGCATCAACATTCGCCGCGCTGTCAGGGGCAACGCTGTTTGACGATACATCATGATCTTCACAATATAACATTACCAAGGTCTGAAACCTGTCTTACCAGATGTGAGTTGGATAAGGTCAACGTGCTGGGAAGCAGCACCTCAAAGTCTAAAACATGTCATTTTCCTGTCGCCCCGCAGGGGGTGCTATCCAATCACAGACAATTGTCATATAGATGTGTTCAGGGCTGGGCCCATTATCAAACATGTGAATTGGGTGCAGTCAGAACATGATGC
Organism: Lutjanus argentimaculatus; assembly: GCA_034769285.1. Lineage (NCBI taxonomy): Eukaryota > Metazoa > Chordata > Actinopteri > Lutjaniformes > Lutjanidae > Lutjanus > Lutjanus argentimaculatus. Next base: position 132,426 of record JAWZSL010000126.1, read on the forward strand.
CCAAAGTTATAGCAATTTCGGTTTTTATGGCGTGACATCAAAATTTGCCCGCCACCTTTAAGGCCATGCCCTTTAACGATAGCGCGATCTTTTAATAACTTTTGATCACAAAGTAGTTCTAGATGCTTCACAGTGATTTTGAAGTCCATTCTGATTAATCCCCGTAGGAGGAGTTCGTTAAAATACGGCAGGGGAAAACGCCAAAATTGACCACGAAATTCAAAATGGCTGAGTTCCTTTGGGTTAGCCTATGGTCCAAGAGACTTTTTTGTGCGTCTGGTGGGATAAATTGGGGTAACCGATTTTCCGTGCATGTCCGTGAAACGGGCCGCGGGGGGTACGGTTTAAGGGCGTGGGCCAATCAATTTAGCCACGCCCCCTTATGAAATTCATAAACAATATATTCAGGGCAAGGGGCAGTTTCAACCATGTGAAGTTTTCAGAAAGATTCGACCCAAAGGACACTGAAGTTATGGCCACTTATTTTGGTTTTTTTGGGGAAACGTTGACCTTCGCCGTTCCTTCACGGGGACGCCCTTTGACAAGACAGCATGATCTTCATAATATTGCATTATCAACATTGTTATGGCCTTTTGACCAAATTTGAGTTTTGGATATGGTCAACATGGTCAGAGCAGCACATCGAAGTCTAAAAACATGGCCTTTCCTGTCGCCAGCAGGGGGCGCTATGACAATTGCAAAATTTGAGCATGTTTGACTTGTTCAGGGTGGGACTATTATCCATCTTGCAGAGTTTGGTGCAGATGGGACCTTTAACCCCCCCAAAATTATAAACAATCTCGGTTTTTAATGGCGAGACATCAAAATTTGACCTTCCGCAGCGCTCGGGGCCCTTCGATGTAATGAAGATCTTTTAATAACTTTGATCACATGGTAGTCGAGCTCGCTCAGGTTAAATTTTGAAGTCAATCCGATTAAATGTGTGGGAGGAGTTTTGTTTAAAATGCAAAAGGTCGAAAAGGCCAGAAATGGCCGCCAAAATTCATAATGGCTGACTTCCTGTTGGGTTTAGCCTATGGGTCCAATAACTGTTTTTTTGTGCGTCTGGGGGGTCATACTTGTGTGTACCAATTTTTCGTGCATGTCGGTTAAACAAGCCGCAGGGCTGCTGTTTAAAGGGGCGTGGCCTAGCCATTTTGGAACCGCCCACCACCGAAGAACCCTAATAACACTAAATTTTCCCCCACGACTGATGGCGACCCGCCAAAATTTTGCGCGTTTTCGAGTATGTTTAAAGTCCCCCAAATAAGCGATTTAGTTCTAGGAAAAAAAGAATAATAATTAATTCCTTCAATTTCAATAGGGTCCTCCGCAAACCCGGGCGGTGCTCGGGCCCCTAATTAAAGCTGCAAGCACGTTGAACGGGCCCTCGCACCCCCACGCAACTCGGTTGCTTTGGGGACCGCAGCCCCCGTGCCACTCGGGCCTGCTGCGGCGGGACCACGCCCGCCAGAGGCTGACTGGTAGACGAGGTGCTGAAATTTCCACCCCCTTCGGACACTGGTAGGAAGCAATGTGGTGTTACTTCCTGTCCCCAGAAGTGGCGCTATGACTGTGACTCGTGAGTTTTCATGTGGAGGTTTTCAGGCTGGATTATTATCATAACATGGAAGTTTGGAGCAGAAGTGACCATTTAATCTCATGTTATAGCAAATTTCCGTGTTTCATGGGCGAGGCATCAACATTCGCCGCCTCTCAGGGCAACGCTGTTTGACGATACATCCATGATCTTCACAATTATAACATTACCGAGGTCTGAAGACCTGTCTTACCCCGATTTTAGTTGGATATGGTCAACGTGCTGGAAGCAGCACCTCAAAGTCTAAAACATGTCATTTCCTGTCCCCCCAGCAGGGGGTGCTATGCCAATCAACAAAAAAATTGTCATATAGATGTGTTCAGGGCTGGGCTATTATCAAACATGGAAAATTGGAATGCAGGTCAGAACCCTGAATGCTAAAGTTATAGCAATTTCGTGTTTTAAAGGCGTGACCATCAAAATTTGCCGCCACCACACAGCCAAACCGTTTGACGGGGGAAAAATCTTTTGATAACTTTTGAAACACAAAGTAATGTAGATGACAGTTGGTGATTTTGAAGCCGTTCTGATGAATCCTGTAGGAGGAGTTCGTTAAAATACGACGCGTGGAAAAACGCCAAAAATGACCACGAAATTCAAAAAAAGGCTGACTTTCCTGTTGGGTTTTAGCCTATGGGTTCCCCCCGATACATTGTTTGTGCGTCCGGGCATGATCTACGTGTGTACCGATTTTCGTGCAAATCGGTGAAACCGTGCGGGGATGGCGGCGTTTAAAGGGCGGCCAATCATTTTGCACGCCCACCAACCAAAAAACCACAAAGACACCCTAAAATTTTTCACCCAAAACTGATGTGTGTGCCAAAATTGGTGAGTTTTTGAGTATTTAAGCCCCCAAAAATGCGATTCCCTTTTTTGGGCATTCTGAGCAAAACCAATAGGCCTTGCACCCCACGGTCTCGGGCCCTAATTATGAGGACTTCCTGTTTGGGTTTAGCCTATGGGGTGCAAGAGACTTTTTGTCCGTCTGGGTGTATACATGTCCCACCCGATTTTTCGTGCATATCGGTGAAACGTCCTATGGGGGATACTGTTAAAAATGGGCGTGGCCAAGCCATTTAGGCACGCCCGCAGCTGAAATTCATAGCATATGTTAAGGCTTGGACTGTTAATACACCTGTTGAAGTTTCAGGCAGATCTGACCATGTACAGGGCAGTTAAGCAACTCCTGGTTGGCTGGTGAAACACAACCTTCGCCGCACTCTCAGAGCAAAGCTGTTTGACAATATGTCCATGATCTTGACAAAAATAGCATTACCAAGGTCTGAAAGAGTTTGTCTGAGTAGATTTGAGGTGGATATGTGTAACATGCTTGGAGCAGCCATCAAACTAAAAGAAAAAGTTGTTTCCTGTCGCCAGCAGGGGGCGTTATCACAATCCTGGAATTTTTGTGATATAGATGTGTTTCGGGCAGACTGGGTATCACACATGTGCAGTTTGGTGCATATCAGACCATTAATGCTAAACTTGTAGCAATTTTCGTGTTTCAATGGCGAGACATCAAACTCGCCCGCCACCTCACAGCCAAACCCTTTGACGGTGAAAAAATCTTTGATAACTTTTGATCACAAAGTAATGTAGATGACAGTTGGTGATTTTGAAGCCGTTCTGATGAATCCTGTAGGGGGAGTTCGTTAAAAAAGACGCGTGGAAAAACGCCAAAAAAGACCACGAAATTCAAAATGCTGACTTCCTGTTGGGTTTAGCCTAAAGGGTCCCAATACATTGTTGTGCGTCCGGCATGAAACTACTGTGTACCGATTTCGTGCAAATCGGTGAAACGTGCGGGGGATGCGGCGTTTAAAGGGCGTGGCCAAGTCATTTTGGGCCCCGCCCACCCACCAAAAAACCCCATGACACGTAAATTTTCACCAAAACTGATGTGTGTGCCAAAATTGGTGAGTTTTTGAGTATGTTTTTAAGCCCCCAAAAAAAGCGATCATTTTTTTGGGCAGTTCTGAGCAAAAACAATAGGGCCTTGCACCTACGGTGCTCGGGCCCTAATTATAGAGGACTTCCTGTCGGGTTTAGCCTATGGGTGCAAGAGACTTTTTTTTTTTTCCCGTCTGGGTGTGATACATGTGCCCACCGATTTTCGTGCATATCGGTGAAAAAGCCTATGGGGGATACTGTTAAAAATGGGCGTGGCCAAGGGCCCTTTAGGCACCCCGCTTCTGAAATTCATAGCAAAATGTTAAGGCTTTTGGGCTTTAATACCCTGTGAAGTTTTTAGGCAGATCTGACCATGTACAGGGCAATTTAAAGCAACTTCCTGTGTGCTGGTGAAACATCAACCTTCGCCGCACTCTCAGAGCAAAGCTTTTTTTTGACAATATGTCCATGACTTGACAATATAGCAATTAACCAAGGTCTGAAGAGTTGTCTTGATAGATTTGAGGTGGATATGTGTAACATGCTTTGGAGCACCCCTCAAACATAGAACATGTTGTTTCCTGTCGCCAGCAGGGGCGTTATCACAATCCTGGAATTTTTGGGGATATAGATGTGTTCAGGCAGGACTGCTACACAAAATGTGCAGTTTGGTGCATATCAGACCATGGAATGCTAAACTTGTAGCAAATTTCGGTTTCATGGCGAGACATCAAACTTCGCCCCACCCTCACAGCCAAACCTTTGACGGTGGAAAAATCTTTTGATAACTTTTGATCACAAAGTAAAAGTAGATGACAGTTGGGGGATTTTGAAGCCGTTCTGATGAATCCTGTAAAAGGAGTTCCCTTAAAATACGACGCGTGGAAAACGCCAAAAATGACCACGAAAATTCAAAATGGCTGACTTCCTGTTTGGGTTTTAGCCTATGGGTCCCCCGATACATTGTTGTGCGTCCGGGCATGAATCTACGTGTGTAACCGATTTTCGTGCAAATCGGTGAAACGTGCGGGTGATGGCGGCGTTTAAAGGGCGGGCCAAGTCATTTTCCACGCCCACCAACCAAAACCACATGACACTAAATTTTTCACCAAGACTGATGTGTGTGCCAAAATTGGTGAGTTTTTTTTTAGTATGTTTTTAAACCCCCAAAAATGCGATTCATTTTTTGGGCAGTCTGAGCAAAAACAATAGGGCCTGCACCTACGGTGCTCCGGGCCCTAAATTTTAAGGACTTCCTGTCGGGTTTAGCCTATGGGGGGCAAGAGACTTTTTTGTCCGTCTGGGTGTGATACATGTGCCCCACCGATTTTCGTGCAATATCGTGAAACGTCCTATTTGGATACTGTTAAAAATTGGGCGTGGCCAAGCCATTTAGGCCCCGCGCCGCCCGGCTGAAATTCATAGCATATGTTAAGGCTTGGACTGTTAATAAAACCTGTGAAGTTTCAGGCCGATCTGACCATGTACAGGGCAGTTAAAGCAACTTCCTGTGTGCTGGTGAAACATCAACCTTCGCCGCACCTCAGACAAAGCTGTTTGACAATATGTCCATGAAACTTGACAATAACATTACCAAGGTCCTGAAGAGTTGTTCTGAGTAGATTTGAGGGATATTTTGTAACATGCTGGAGCAGCCTCAACAAAAGAACATGTTGTTTCCTGTCCGCCAGCAGGGGGCCGTTATCACAATCCTGAATTTTGTGATATAGAAAGTGTTCAGGGCAGACTGCTATCACACATGTGCAGTTTTTGGGGCATATCAGACCAAGAATGCTAAACTTTTTAGCAATTTCGTGTTTCATGGCGAGACATCAAACTTCGCCGCCACCATCACAGCCAAACCGTTTGACGGTTTGGAAAAATCTTTGATAAACTTTTTTGATCACAAAGTAAATGTAGATGACAGTTGGTGATTTTGAAGCCGTTCTGATAATCCTGGGAGGAGGAGTTCGTTAAAATACGACGCGTGGAAAACGCCAAAAATGACCACGAAATTCAAAAAGGCTGACTTCCTGTTTTTGGGTTTAGCCTAAAGGGTCCCAAATACATTGTTTGTGCGTCCGGGCATGAAACTACGTGTGTACCCCATTTTCGTGCAAATCGGTGAAACGTGCGGGTGATGGCGGCGTTTAAAGAAAGGGGGTGGCCCCAAGTCATTTGCCACGCCCACCAACCAAAACCACATGACCCCGTAAAAATTTTCACCAAGACTGATGTGTGTGCCAAAATTGGTGAGTTTTTTGAGTATGTTTAAGCCCCAAAAATGCGATTCATTTTTTGGGCAGTCTGAGCAAAAACAATAGGGCCTTGCAAACCCAAAGGTGCTCGGGCCCTAATTATAGAGGACTTCCCCGTCGGTTTAGCCTATGGGTGCAAAGAGACTTTTTTGTCCGTCTGGGTGGTGAACATGTGCCCACACGAATTTCGTGCAAAATCGGTGAAACTCCTATGGGGGATACTGTTTTAAAAATGGGCGTGGCCAAGCCATTTAGGCACGCCCGCTGCTGAAATTCATAGCAATTTTAAGGCTTGGACTGTTAATACACCTGTGAAGTTTCAGGCAATCTGACCATGTACAGGGCAGTTTAAAAGCAACTTCCTGTGTGCTGGTGAAACATCAACCTTCCGCCGCACTCTCAGAGCAAAGCTGTTTGACAATATGTCATGATCTTGACAATATAGCATTACCAAGGTCTGAAGAGTTGTCTGAGTAGATTTGAGTGGATATGTGTAACCCTGCTTGGAGCAGCCATCAAACTATAGAACATGTTGTTTTCCTGTCGCCAGCAGGGGGCGTTATCACAATCCTGGAATTTTGTGATATAGATTGTTCAAGGGGAGGGCTGCTATCACACATGTGCAGTTTGGTGCATATCAGACCATGAAATGCTAAACTTGTAAGCAATTTCGTGTTTTCATGGCGAGACATCAAACTTCGCCGCCACCTCCCCTCCAGCCAAACCGTTTTACGGTGGAAAAATCTTTTTGATAACTTTTTGATCACAAAGTAATGTAGATGACAGTTGGTGATTTTGAAAGCCTTCTGATGAAATCCTGTAGGAGGAGTTCGTTAAAATACGAAAGCGTGGAAAACGCCAAAAAATGACCACGAAATTCAAAATGGCTGACTTCCTGTTGGGTTTTTAGCCTATGGGTCCCAGATACATTGTTGTGCGTCCGGGCCATGATCTACTGTGTAACCGATTTTCGTGCAAATCGGTGAAACGTGCGGGTGATGGCGGCGTTTAAAAAAGGGCGTGGCCAAGTCATTTTGCCACGCCCACCAACCAAAACCACAAAGACACGTAAATTTCACCAAGACTGATGTGGTGTGCCAAAATTGGTGAGTTTTTGAGTATGTTTAAGCCCCCAAAAATGCGATTCATTTTTTTGGGCATCCCCGAGCAAAAACAATAGGGCCTTGCACCTACGGTGCTCGGGCCCCCCAAATTATAGAGGACTTCCTGTCGGGTTTAGCCTATGGGTGCAAGAGACTTTTTTGTCCTCTGGGTGTGATAAAATGTGCCCACCGATTTCGGCCATATCGGTGAAACGTCCTATGGGGGATACTGTTAAAAATGGGCGTGGCCAAGCCATTTAGGCACGCCCCTTGCTGAAATTCATAGCATATGTTTAAGGCTTGGACTGTTAATACACCTGTGAAGTTCAGGCAAATCTGACCATGTACAGGGGGAGTTAAAGCAACTTCCTGTTGTGCTGGTGAAACATCAACCTTCGCCGCACCTCAGAGCAAAGCTGTTTGACAATATGTCATGATCTTGACAATATAGCATTACCAAGGTCTGAAGATTTTTCTGAGTAGATTTGAGTGGATATGTGTAACATGCTTGGAGCAGCCATCAAACTATAGAACATGTTGTTTTCCTGTCGCCAGCAGGGGCGTTATCACAATCCTGGAATTTTGTGATATAGATGTGTTCAGGGCGGGCTGCTATCACACATGTGCATTTTGGTGCAAAAACAGACCATGAATGCTAAAACTTGTAGCAATTTTCCCTTTTTCATGGCGAGACATCAAACTTTCGCCGCCACCTCACAGCCAAACCGTTTGACGGGGAAAAATCTTTTGATAACTTTTGATCATAAAGTAATGTAGATGACAGTTGGTGATTTTGAAGCCGTTCTGATGAATCCTGTAGGAGGAGTTTTGTTAAAAATACGACGCGTGGAAAACGCCAAAAATGACCACGAAATTCAAAATGGCTGACTTCCTGTTGGGTTTTAGCCTATGGTCCCAGATACATTGTTGTGCGTCCGGGCCAGATCTAACGTGTGTACCGATTTTCGTGCAAATCGGTGAAACGTGCGGGGGATGGCGCGTTTAAAAAAGGGCGTGCCAAGTCATTTTTTTTCCACGCCCACCAACCAAAACCACATGACACGTAAATTTTTCACCAAGACTGATGTGTGGTGCCAAAATTGGTGATTTTTGTGATATGTTTTTAAACCCCCCAAAAATGCGATTCATTTTTTGGGCAGTCTGAGCAAAAACAATAGGGCCTTGCACCTACGGTGCTCGGGCCCTAATTATAGAGGACTTCCTGTCCGGGTTTAGCCAAAGGGTGCAAGAGACTTTTTTGTCCCCTCTGGGTGTGATACATGTGCCCACCGATTTTCGTGCATATCGGTGAAACCCTCCAATGGGGATACTGTTAAAAATGGGCGTGGCCCCAAACCATTTAGGCACGCCCGCTGCTGAAATTCATAGCATAATGTTAAAACTTGGACTGTTAATAAAACCTGTGAAGTTTCAGGCAGATCTGACCCTGTACAGGGCAGTTAAAGCAACTTCCTGTGTGCTGGTGAAACATCAACCTTCGCCGCACTCTCAGAGCAAAGCTGTTTGACAATATGTCATGATCTTGACAATATAGCATTACCAAGGTCTGAAGAGTTGTCTGAGTAGATTTGAGGTGGATATGGGGTAACATGCTTGGAGCAGCCATCAAACTATAGAACATGTTTGTTTCCTGTCGCCAGCGGGGGGCGTTATCACAATCCTGGAATTTTGTGATATAGATGTGTTCAGGGCAGGACTGCTATCACAAAATGTGCAGTTTTGGTGCATATCAGACCATGAATGCTAAACTTGTAGCAATTTCGTGTTTCATGGCGAGACATCAAACTTCGCCGCCACCTCACAGCCAAACCGTTTGACGGTGGAAAAATCTTTTGATAACTTTTGATCACAAAGTAATGTAGATGACAGTTGGTGATTTTGAAGCCGTTCTGATGAATCCTGTAGGAGGAGTTCGTTAAAATACGACGCTGGAAAACGCCAAAAATGACCACGAAATTCAAAATGGCTGACTTCCTGTTGGGTTTAGCCTATGGGTCCCAGATACATTTTTTGTGCGTCCGGGCATGATCTACGTGTGTACCGATTTTCGTGCAAATCGGTGAAACGTGCGGGGTGATGGCGGCGTTTAAAGGGCGTGGCCAAGTCATTTTGCCACGCCCACCAACCAAAAACCACATGAACACGTAAATTTTCACCAAGACTGATGTGTGTGCCAAAATTGGTGAGTTTTTTGAGTATGTTTAAGCCCCCAAAAATGCGATTCATTTTTTGGGCAGTCTGAGCAAAAACAATAGGGCCTTGCACCTACGGTGCTCGGGCCCTAATTATAGAGGACTTCCTGTCGGGTTTAGCCTATGGGTGCAAGAGACTTTTTTGTCCGTCTGGGTGTGATACATGTGCCCACCGATTTTCGTGCATATCGGTGAAACGTCCTATGGGGGATACTGTTAAAAATGGGCGTGGCCAAGCCATTTAGGCACGCCCGCTGCTGAAATTCATAGCATATGTTAAGGCTTGGACTGTTAATACACCTGTGAAGTTTCAGGCAGATCTGACCATGTACAGGGCAGTTAAAGCAACTTCCTGTGTGCTGGTGAAACATCAACCTTCGCCGCACTCTCAGAGCAAAGCTGTTTGACAATATGTCATGATCTTGACAATATAGCATTACCAAGGTCTGAAGAGTTGTCTGAGTAGATTTGAGGTGGATATGTGTAACATGCTTGGAGCAGCCATCAAACTATAGAACATGTTGTTTCCTGTCGCCAGCAGGGGGCGTTATCACAATCCTGGAATTTTGTGATATAGATGTGTTCAGGGCAGGACTGCTATCACACATGTGCAGTTTGGTGCATATCAGACCATGAATGCTAAACTTGTAGCAATTTCGTGTTTCATGGCGAGACATCAAACTTCGCCGCCACCTCACAGCCAAACCGTTTGACGGTGGAAAAATCTTTTGATAACTTTTGATCACAAAGTAATGTAGATGACAGTTGGTGATTTTGAAGCCGTTCTGATGAATCCTGTAGGAGGAGTTCGTTAAAATACGACGCGTGGAAAACGCCAAAAATGACCACGAAATTCAAAATGGCTGACTTCCTGTTGGGTTTAGCCTATGGGTCCCAGATACATTGTTGTGCGTCCGGGCATGATCTACGTGTGTACCGATTTTCGTGCAAATCGGTGAAACGTGCGGGTGATGGCGGCGTTTAAAGGGCGTGGCCAAGTCATTTTGCCACGCCCACCAACCAAAACCACATGACACGTAAATTTTCACCAAGACTGATGTGTGTGCCAAAATTGGTGAGTTTTTGAGTATGTTTAAGCCCCCAAAAATGCGATTCATTTTTTGGGCAGTCTGAGCAAAAACAATAGGGCCTTGCACCTACGGTGCTCGGGCCCTAATTATAAAGCTTGCCAAGCAGCGTTGAACGGCCCTCGCAACCCCACGCAACTCGGGTTTGCTGGCACGCAGCCCCCGTGCCACTCGGGCCTGTTGCGGCTGGGACCAACAGCCCGCCAGAGGCTGACTGGTAACCAGGCGCTTGAATTTTTTCAACCCCATTCGGAACACTGTAGAAGCAATGTGTGGGTAACTACTGTCCTGTCCCCAGTAGGTGGCGTATGACTTGACTCCTGGATTTTTCATGTAGATGTGTTCAGGGGGATATATAACACATGTGAAGTTTGGAGCAGATGTGACCATTAATCTCAATTTATAGCAAGTCCGTGTTTCATGGCGAGGCATCAAACTTCGCCGTGCACTCTCAGGCAAACGCGTTTGACGATACATCATGAATTCTTCACAATATAACATTACCAAGGTCTGAAGACCTGTCTTACCAGATTTGAGCTGGAATATGGTCAAAACTGTGCTGGAAGCAGCACCTCAAGTCTAAAACGATGTCCATTTTCCTGTCGCCAGCAGGGGGTGCTATGGCCAATCACAGACAATTGTCACAAGATGTGTTTCAAGGGTTGACTATTACCCAAAACATTGAAGTTGGGTGCAGATGAGAACCATGAATGCTAAAGTTATAGCAATTTCGTGTTTAAAGGCGTGACAGCAATGTTGCTGCCACCCACGGCCATGCCCTTTAAACGATAGCGCGATTTCCTTAATAAACTTTTGATCACAACGTAGTCCTAGATGATTCACAGTGATTTTTATAAGTCATTCTGATTAATCCTGTAGGAGAAGTTGGTTAAAAACAGCACGTGGAAAACGCCAAAATGACACGAAATTCATAAATGGCTGAACACCTTCTTGGTTTGGCCTATTGGTACCAAGAGGCTTTATTTTGTGCGTCAGGGTGGGATACATTGTCTACTGATTGTTCGTGCATGTCGGTGAAACGGGCCGCGGGGGCTAACTGTTTTAAGGGTTGGGCCAATCCATTTAGCCACGCCCCCTTATGAAAATCATATCATATTTCAGGGTAGTCCAGTTACAACCATTGATGTTATTCAGAAAGATTTCGACCAAGGACACTGAACGTTATGGCCACTTATTGTGTTTTATGGGCGAAACGTTGACCTTCGCCGCTTCCGTCACGCGACGCCCTTTGACAAGACGGCATGATCTTCATAAGATTGCTATCAACATGTTATGGCCTTTCCTATGACCAAAATTGAGTTGGATATGGTGAACGTGGTCAGACAACACATCGAAATGTCTAAAAATGCATTTTCCCGTCGCCAGCAGGGGCGCTATGACTATTGCATTTTGAGCATGTAGACTTGGTTCAGCGGTGGACTATTATCCATCTTGCAAATGTTTGTGCAGGATCGGACCTTATTACCCCAAAGTGTAAGCAGCAATCCTCGTGTTTCATGGCGAAGACATCAAAATTTGACCTTCCGCAGCGCCTTAAGCCCTATCGATGTATAGAAATCTTTTAATAACATTTTGATCACATGTAGTCGAGCTGCTCAGGTGAATTTTGAAGTCAATCCGATTAAATCTGTAAGGAGTGAGTTCGTTTAAAAATACAAAAGGATCGAAAAGGCAAAAATGGCCCGCCGAATTCGAAATGGCTGACTTCCTGTTGGGTGTAGCCTATGGGTCCAAGAGACTTTTTTGTGCGTCTGGGTGTCATACATGTGGGTAACCGATTTTCGTGCATGTCGGTTAAACGAGCCGCAGGGGCTGCTGTTTAAGGGGCGTGGCCTAGCCATTTTGGACCGCTCACCGCCAAAGACCCTAATACACGTAAATTTTCACCACGACTGATGCGACCGCCAAAATTTGCGCGTTTTCGAGTATGTTTAAAGCCCCCAAATAAGCGATTTAGTTCTAGGAAAAATAATAATAATTAAAGCTGCAAGCAGCGTTGAACGGGCCCTCGCACCCCCACGCAACTCGGGTTGCTGGCGACCGCAGCCCCCGTGCCACTCGGGGCCTGCTGCGGCCGGGACCACGCCCGCCAGAGGCTGACTGGTAGACGAGGTGCTGAATTTTCACCCCCTTCGGACACTGTAGGAAGCAATGTGGTGTTACTTCCTGTCCCCCAGTAGGTGGCGCTATGACTGTGACTCGTGAGTTTCATGTGGAGGTGTTCAGGCTGGGATTATTATCATACGTGTGAAGTTTGGAGCAGAAGTGACCATTTAATCTCATGTTATAGCAATTCCGTGTTTCATGGCGAGGCATCAACATTCGCCGCGCTGTCAGGGCAACGCTGTTTGACGATACATCATGATCTTCACAATATAACATTACCAAGGTCTGAAGACCTGTCTTACCAGATGTGAGTTGGATATGGTCAACGTGCTGGAAGCAGCACCTCAAAGTCTAAAACATGTCATTTCCTGTCGCCAGCAGGGGGTGCTATGCCAATCACAGACAATTGTCATATAGATGTGTTCAGGGCTGGGCTATTATCAAACATGTGAAGTTGGGTGCAGGTCAGAACATGAATGCTAAAGTTATAGCAATTTCGTGTTTTATGGCGTGACATCAAAATTTGCCGCCACCTCAAGGCCATGCCCTTTAACGATAGCGCGATCTTTTAATAACTTTTGATCACAAAGTAGTCTAGATGCTTCACAGTGATTTTGAAGTCATTCTGATTAATCCTGTAGGAGGAGTTCGTTAAAATACGGCAGGGGAAAACGCCAAAATTGACCACGAAATTCAAAATGGCTGAGTTCCTGTTGGGTTTAGCCTATGGGTCCAAGAGACTTTTTTGTGCGTCTGGGTGGGATAAATGTGTGTACCGATTTTCGTGCATGTCGGTGAAACGGGCCGCGGGGGCTACTGTTTTAAGGGCGTGGCCAATCAATTTAGCCACGCCCCCTTATGAAATTCATATCATATATTCAGGGCAGGGGCAGTTACAACCATGTGAAGTTTCAGAAAGATTCGACCAAGGACACTGAAGTTATGGCCACTTATTGTGTTTTGGCGAAACGTTGACCTTCGCCGTTCCGTCACGGCGACGCCCTTTGACAAGACAGCATGATCTTCATAATATTGCATTATCAACATGTTATGGCCTTTCTGACCAAATTTGAGTTGGATATGGTCAACATGGTCAGAGCAGCACATCGAAGTCTAAAACATGGCCTTTCCTGTCGCCAGCAGGGGCGCTATGACAATTGCAAAATTTGAGCATGTAGACTTGTTCAGGGTGGGACTATTATCCATCTTGCAGAGTTTGGTGCAGATGGGACCTTTAACCCCAAAGTTATAGCAATCTCGTGTTTTATGGCGAGACATCAAAATTTGACCTTCCGCAGCGCTCGCGCCCTTCGATGTAATGAAGATCTTTTAATAACTTTTGATCACATGGTAGTCGAGCTCGCTCAGGTAAATTTTGAAGTCAATCCGATTAAATGTGTGGGAGGAGTTCGTTAAAATGCAAAAGGTCGAAAAGGCCAGAAATGGCCGCCAAATTCATAATGGCTGACTTCCTGTTGGGTTTAGACCTATGGGTCCAATAGACTGTTTTGTGCGTCTGGGTGTCATACTTGTGTGTACCAATTTTCGTGCATGTCGGTTAAACAAGCCGCAGGGGCTGCTGTTTAAGGGGCGTGGCCTAGCCATTTTGGACCGCCCACCACCGAAGACCCTAATACACGTAAATTTTCACCACGACTGATGCGACCCGCCAAAATTTGCGCGTTTTCGAGTATGTTAAAGTCCCCAAATAAGCGATTTAGTTCTAGGAAAAAAAAGAATAATAATTAAAGCTGCAAGCAGCGTTGAACGGGCCCTCGCACCCCTGGCCAACTCGGGGGGGCGGCCACCGCGGCCCGCCGGTAGAACGAGCTGCTGAATTTACAGCCCCTTCGGACGCCGCAGGAAGCAACGCGGCGTTACTCTCCCGCCCCCGCTAGGTGGCGCTACGACCGTGACTCGTGAGTTGCACGTAGATGCGTTCAGGCTGGGATTATTATCATACGTGTGACGTTTGGTGCAGATCGGAGCATTTATGGTAAAGTTATAGCAATTTCGTGTTCCATGGCGAGGCATCGACCTTCGCCACGCCGTCAGGGCGGCACCGTTTGACGAGACTTCCTGGTCTTCACAATACAGCAGTGCAATCATCATAATGCCTTTCTGACCAAATTTGTGGTCAGAGCAGCACCTCAAAGTGTAAAACGTGGTATTTCCTGTCGCCAGCAGGGGGCGCCATGACATTCAAATATTATTTTCATGTAGATGTGTTCAGGGCGGGACTATTATCAATCATTTCAAGTTTGGTGCAGATTGGACCATTTATGGTAAAGTTATAGCAATTTCATGTTTCATGGCGAGACATCAAACTTCGCCGCCACCTCACGGCCACGCCCTTCAATAAGAGCATAATCTTTTAATAACTTTTGATCACAACGTTGTCTAGATGGCACATAGTGATTTTGAAGCCGTTCTGATTAATCCTGTAGGAGGAGTTCATTAAAATACAACATGTGCAAAACGGCAAAAATGGTGGGCAAATTCAAAATGGCTGACTTCCTGTTGGGTTTGGGCAATGGGTCCAAGAGGCTTTTTTGTGCGTCTGGGTGTCATACATATGTGTACCAATTTTTGTACATGTCGGTGAAACGTGCCGCAGGGGCTGATGTTTAAAGGGCGTGGCCAAGCCATTTGGCCACGCCCATCAACGAAACTCATATCACATGTTCAAAGGCCTGGACCATTAACACCCATGTGAAGTTTCAGGCAGATATGATGAAGGACACTGAAGTTAAGGCCACTTTCCTGCGTTTGGCGAAACATCGACTTCGCCGCGCTCTGGGCGTAACGCTGTTTGACAAAAAGTCACGATCTTCACAATATAGCATTACCAACATCTTAAGGCCTTGCTGACCAAATGTGAGTCAGATATGATCAACATGCTCAGAGCAGCACCTCAAACTGTAAAACATGTAATTTCCTGTCGCCAGTAGGGGGCAGTATGACAAATATGGGATCTTGTCACATACATGTGTTCAGGGCGGGACTATTATCAAACATGTGAAGTTTGGTGCAGATCGGACCATTAATGCTGAAGTTATAGCAATTTCGTGTTACATGGCGAGACGTCAAAATTCGACGCCAAAAAGCCGTTTCCCCTCTCAACGTGTGCCAGATCTTTTAATAACTTTTGATCACAAGGTAGTTTAGATGTTACACAGCGATTTTGAAGCCGTTCTGATTAATCCTGTAGGCGGAGTTCGTTAAAATACGACACGTGCAAAATGCCAAAAATGACCGCGCCAAATTCAAAATGGCCGACTTCCTGTTGAGTTTAGCCTATGGGTGCAAGAGACTTTTTTGTGCGTCTGGGTGTCATACATAGGTGTACCGATTTTCGTGCATGTCGGTGAAACGAGCCGCAGGGGCTGCTGTTAAAGGGGCGTGGCCTAACCATTTTGGACCGCCTACTGCCATCAACCCTAATACACGTAAATTTTCAGCACGACTGATGCGACCGCCAAATTTGGTGAGTTTTTGAATATGATAAACCCCCAAATAAGCGATTTAGTTCTAGGAAAAATAATAAGAAGAAAAATAATTCCTTCAGTTTCAATAGGGTCCTCGCACCGGACGGTGCTTCTCGGGCCCTAATAATTCCTTGAAATTCAATAGGGTCCTCGCACCGGACGGTGCTCGGGCCCTAATAATAATAATAATTAAAGCTGCAAGCAGCGTTGAACGGGCCCTCGCACCCCTGGCCAACTCGGGGGGGCGGCCACCGCGGCCCGCCGTAGACGAGCTGCTGAATTTACAGCCCCTTCGGACGCCGCAGGAAGCAACGCGGCGTTACTTCCCGCCGCCCCCGCTAGGTGGCGCTACGACCGTGACTCGTGAGTTGCACGTAGATGCGTTCAGGCTGGGATTATTATCATATACGTGTGACGTTTGGTGCAGATCGGAGCATTTATGGTAAAGTTATAGCAATTTCGTGTTCCATGGCGAGGCATCGACCTTCGCCACGCCGTCAGGGCGGCACCGTTTGACGAGACTTCCTGGTCTTCACAATACAGCAGTGCAATCATCATAATGCCTTTCTGACCAAATTTGTGGTCAGAGCAGCACCTCAAAGTGTAAAACGTGGTATTTCCTGTCGCCAGCAGGGGGCGCCATGACATTCAAATATTATTTTCAAGTAGATGTGTTCAGGGCGGGACTATTATCAATCATACGAAGTTTGATGCAGATCAAAGCATGTATGCCAAAGTTATAGCAATTTCGTGTTTCATGGCGAGACATCAAACTTCGCCGTGCCGTCAGGGCGGCACCGTTTGATGAGACATCCTGGTCTTGATAATATATCATTACTAACATCTTAAGGCCTTTCTGTCAAAATTTGAGTTGAATATGGTCAATGCGGTCAGAGCAGCACCTCAAAGTCTAAAACATGGTATTTCCTGTCGCCAGCAGGGGGCGCCATGACATTCAAATATTATTTTCATGTAGATGTGTTCAGGGCGGGACTATTATCATACATGTGAAGTTTGGTGCAGATCAAAGCATGTATGCCAAAGTTATTG
Organism: Lutjanus argentimaculatus; assembly: GCA_034769285.1. Lineage (NCBI taxonomy): Eukaryota > Metazoa > Chordata > Actinopteri > Lutjaniformes > Lutjanidae > Lutjanus > Lutjanus argentimaculatus. The sequence goes on from JAWZSL010000126.1 coordinate 149,243, forward strand.
CAATTTCGTGTTTCATGGCGAGATATCAAACTTCGCCGCGCCGCCATGGCAACGCCTTACAAGATACACGAGATCTTTTAATAACTTTTAATCATCAAGCGGTCTAGTTGCAGCATGCCAAATTTGAAGCCGATCCGATGAACCGTGTAGGAGGAGATAGCTCTGAGAGAACTCAAGAAAAAAACATTCAATTCAAAATGGCTGACTTCCTGTTGGGCGTAGCCTATGGGTCCAAGAGACTTTTTTGTGCGTCTGGGTGTGATACATGTGCGTACCGAATTTCGTTCACGTCAGTCAAACGGGCCGCGGGGCTGCAGTTTTAAGGGCGTGGACGAGCCGTTAGGCCACGCCCCCTGACGAAACTCATATCATATGATCATGGGAGGGCCAGTTACAACCATGTGAAGTTTCAGGAAGCTTCGACCAAGTACGCCCAAGTTATGGCACTTTCGTGGTTCACGGCGAGACGTCGGCCTTCGCCGCGCCCTCAGGGCGGCGCCGTTTGACGAGACGTTCTGTGCTTCGTAATATAGCATTACCAACATCTTAAGGCCTTTCTGACCAAATTTGAGTTGAATATGTTCAACGTGGTCAGAGCAGCACCTCAAAGTGTAAAACATTGCATTTCCTGTCGCCAGCAGGGGGCGCCATGACGTTCAAAGATTATTTTCATTTAGATGTGTTCAGGGCGGGACTATTATCATACGTGTGAAGTTTGGTGCAGATGGGACCATTTATGGCAAAGTTATAGCGCTCTCCGTTTTTCATGGCGAAACATCAAACTTCGCCGCGCTGCCACGGCAACGCCGTACGAGATACACGAGATCTTTTAATAACTTTAATCATCAAGCGGTCTAGTTGCAGCATGCCAAATTTGAAGCCGATCCAAACGAACCGTCTAGGAGGAGATAGCTTTTAGAGGACCCTCGCAAATCGCCAACATCAGAATTTTCAAATCAAAATGGCGGACTTCCTGTACGTTTTAGAAAAAAGTCCAAGCCGCGCATTTTCGCGCGTCTTGGGATGATACACGACCCCTCCGAATTTCGGAGGATTTCGTCAAACGGGCTGCCCGTGGGAGCCGATTGAAAATTTCTAGGGGCGGCCATTTCGCCATTTTGCGACGGGCATTCCTGAGATTTCCCGAGCACCTAAATTTTCGCCAAGACGAATGTGCATGTCAAATTTGGTGAGTTTTTGAGTATGTTAAAGCCCCCAAAAATGCGATCAAACAGAGGAAAAAAAATAATAATAATAATTAAAGCTGCAAGCAGCGTTGAACGGGCCCTCGCACCCCTGGCCAACTCGGGGGGGCGGCCACCGCGGCCCGCCGGTAGACGAGCTGCTGATTTACAGCCCCTTCGGACGCCGCAGGAAGCAACGCGGCGTTACTTCCCCGCCCCCGCTAGGTGGCGCTACGACCGTGACTCGTGAGTTGCACGTAGATGCGTTCAGGCTGGGATTATTATCATACGTGTGACGTTTGGTGCAGATCGGAGCATTTATGGTAAAGTTATAGCAATTTCGTGTTCCATGGCGAGGCATCGACCTTCGCCACGCCGTCAGGGCGGCACCGTTTGACGAGACTTCCTGGTCTTCACAATACAGCAGTGCAATCATCATAATGCCTTTCTGACCAAATTTGTGGTCAGAGCAGCACCTCAAAGTGTAAAACGTGGTATTTCCTGTCGCCAGCAGGGGGCGCCATGACATTCAAATATTATTTTCAAGTAGATGTGTTCAGGGCGGGACTACTATCAATCATACGAAGTTTGATGCAGATCAAAGCATGTATGCCAAAGTTATAGCAATTTCGTGTTTCATGGCGAGACATCAAACTTCGCCGTGCCGTCAGGGCGGCACCGTTTGATGAGACATCCTGGTCTTGATAATATATCATTACTAACATCTTAAGGCCTTTCTGTCAAAATTTGAGTTTGAATATGGTCAATGCGGTCAGAGCAGCACCTCAAAGTCTAAAACATGGTATTTCCTGTCGCCAGCAGGGGGCGCCATGACATTCAAATATTATTTTCATGTAGATGTGTTCAGGGCGGGACTATTATCATACATGTGAAGTTTGGTGCAGATCAAAGCATGTATGCCAAAGTTATTGCAATTTCGTGTTTCATGGCGAGATATCAAACTTTGCCGCGCCGCCATGGCAACGCCTTACAAGATACACGAGATCTTTTAATAACTTTTAATCATCAAGTGATCTAGTTGCAGCATGCCAAATTTGAAGCCGATCCGATGAACCGTGTAGGAGGAGATAGCTCTGAGAGAACTCAAGAAAAAAACATTCAATTCAAAATGGCTGACTTCCTGTTGGGCGTGGCCTATGGGTCCAAGAGACTTTTTTGTGCGTCTGGGTGTGATACATGTGCGTACCGAATTTCGTTCACGTCAGTCAAACGGGCCGCGGGGCTGCAGTTTTAAGGGCGTGGACGAGTCGTTAGGCCACGCCCCCTCACGAAACTCATATCATATGATCAAGGGAGGGCCAGTTTACAACCATGTGAAGTTTCAGGAAGCTTCGACCAAGTACCGCCCAAGTTATGGCACTTTCGTGGTTCACGGCGAGACGTCGGCCTTCGCCGCGCCCTCAGGGCGGCGCCGTTTGACGAGACGTTCTGTGCTTCGTAATATAGCATATACCAACATCTTAAGGCCTTTCTGACCAAATTTGAGTTGAATATGTTCAACGTGGTCAGAGCAGCACCTCAAAGTGTAAAACATTGCATTTCCTGTCGCCAGCAGGGGGCGCCATGACGTTCAAAGATTATTTTCATTTAGATGTGTTCAGGGCGGGACTATTATCATACGTGTGAAGTTTGGTGCAGATCGGACCATTTTATGGCAAAGTTATAGCGCTCTCGTTTTTCATGGCGAAACATAAAACTCTCGCCGCGCTGCCACGGCAACGCCGTACGAGATACACGAGATCTTTTAATAACTTTTAATCATCAAGCGGTCTAGTAGCAGCATGCCAAATTTGAAGCCGATCCAACGAACCGTCTAGGAGGAGATAGCTTTTAGAGGACCCTCGCAAATCGCCAACATCAGAATTTTCAAATCAAAATGGCGGACTTCCTGTACGTTTTAGAAAAAAGTCCAAGCGCGCATTTTCGCGCGTCTTGGATGATACACGACCCCTCCGAATTTCGGAGGATTTCGTCAAACGGGGCCGCCCGTGGGAGCCGATTGAAAATTTCTAGGGGGCGCCATTTCGCCATTTTGCGACGGGCATTCCTGAGATTTCCCGAGCACCTAAATTTTCGCCAAGACGAATGTGCATGTCAAATTTGGTGAGTTTTTGAGTATGTTAAAGCCCCCAAAAATGCGATCAAACAGAGGAAAAAAAATAATAATAATAATCCTAAGGAAAACAATAGGGTCCTCGCACCGGACGGTGCCTCGGGCCCTAAATAATAATAATCCTAAGGAAAACAATAGGGTCCTCGCACCGGACGGTGCTCGGGCCCTAATAATTCCTTCAATTTCAATAGGGTCCTCGCACCGGACGGTGCTCGGGCCCTAATAATCCGAGCAATTTCAATAGGGTCCTCGCACCGGACGGTGCTCGGGCCCTAATAATAATTCCTTCAATTTCAATAGGGTCCTCGCACCGGACGGTGCTCGGGCCCTAATAATAACTAGAACTGCAAGCAGTTATGAACGGGGGCCAAGCCTCCCGCGCGACTCGGCCCCCGGGCATCGTGGAGCCCATGCAACGCAAACGGCTCCGTTTCGTGACCAGGAGGCACACCATCAAGATCTGCTATCAAACGCTGGTTCGAACAAGGCTGCTCTCTCTCCATTGCTCTTATTGCAATGGGAAGAGCAGTGTGAAAGGGTCAATATGTTTGTTGTAAGAAGTCACGCCCACTTTGACCAAACATCACTAAACTTTACAGACAGCCTCGGGAGCAACTCCACATGGCGCTCGCCGAATTTCGTGTGAATATGAGCAACTTTTGTGTCGCTTGATTTTTCTCTGTTTATAGCGCCCCCTGTTGCCCAATTTGCACCAAATTTGGTACAGAGCCTCTGGTCGACCTCTGACACGTGTGGATTGAGTTTTCATGTCGATAGCTTTTACTTTGACAAAAATAGGTAACAATATGTGTTTTTTAGCTAGCACAAAAAATTGTTTATTTATAAGGACCCCCGCATTTTTTGGAGTAGCAAAATTCTTTTGATAACTTTTGATCGGGCAAGTCTGGAGATTGTGTGTGCAAAGTGTCGTGCAGATGGAGCGTAAATCCTAGGAGGAGTTCGAAAAAGTAGGTTTTTGATGTGTAACAACTTACAAAGAGAAATATGCTGTGGGAGTGGGCGTGGCCTATGTCAGAAGATGCGGATCTATGCAGGGAAGACGTGGATATAAAGTTTATGAAGATGTGATTAAAAATGTGGAAGTTACAGGCCAATATGCGTTTGCGTCTGTTACGGCGCCACCTAGTGGAGTAGACGCACAGTTTTTGGTGTGGGTGGTCTGTGTCCTATTCTATATATACCATGTAAATTTCACAGTCCTCAGCATAATATTTGAGCTGAAATAAATGTTTGTTGTTTATCTCGTAATAAGCCACGCCCACTTTGACCAGTCGGGATTACCTTCAAGATATGGCCTCAGGAGTGTCCCAGCGTCATACCCACCGAATTTCGTAATAATCGGTGTTTCCGTTTAAGAGATATAACTTTGGCATATTTGCAGCGCCCCCTAGTGGCCAACGTCAACCAAATTTGGCGCATACCCCCACAGTGACATGCCAACCAAGATTCTTAGATTTGGTTTCGTTAGCATTTATTTTGACCGAGATATGCAACTGTTCGCATTTTTATAGCTAGCTATAAAATTTTATTTCGTTAATAATTTGCGTATATTTTGATGGAACAAAATTCTTTTGATAACTTTGGGTCAGGTCCAGCCGAAGACCTTACGTGCCAAATTTCACACTGATCGGACTAAACCCCAAGGAGGAGTTCGAAAAAGTAGGTTTTCGAGTTTTTGGGATTTCCTGAAAAAAAATTCTAGGCGGAAATGGGCGTGGCCTAGGCCAGGTGATTCAGGGCTATTCAGGGAATCTGGGTATATGAGGCTTTTGAATGTGCGACATACGGTGTGGGAGTTATAGGCCAAAAGGTGTTTTCCTTGGTTATAGCGCCACCTGCTGGTGGACATATGTCAATTTTTGCGTCTGAGGTCCCTGCAGGGGTCTGGACCAACCTTCCAAATCGCACCACCCTCCCATGCACGGTTTAGGCTGCAGTACCACTTTTAACCGGGGGAAAAATAAAAATAATAGAGAAAAAAAAAAAAAAATAAAAATCTGAACAATTACAATAGGGTTCCCAGCACCGCTGGTCCTGGGAAACGCGTATGCTTGCATACGCGTCCCCCAGGCCCCGCGGGCTTGGCCCCCTAATAAACTAGAACTGCAAGCAGTTATGAACGGGGCCAAGCCTCCCGCGCGAATCGGCCCCTGGGCGTAGCGGAGCCCACGCAACGCAAACGGCTCTGTTTCGTGACCGGGAGGCACGTTGCCGAGGTTTGCCGTTAAGTCTTGGGCAAAACAAGGCTGCCCTGTCTCTGCCTTCCTCTTACTGTAGTGGAAAGAGCACTGCAAGTGTCAAATGTTGAATATGTTTGTTGTAACAAGTCACACCCACTTTGACCAAACATAACTAAACTTTATAGCTGGCCTCGGAGCGACTCCACATGGCGCTCGCCAAATTTCGTGCGAATCCGAGCAACTTTTGCGTTGCTTGATTTTTCTCTGTTTATAGCGCCCCCTATCGGGCAATTTGCGCCAAATTTGGTACAGAGTCCCTGGTTGACCTCTGAAACAAGTGATTTGAGTTTCATGTCGATAGCTTTTACTTTGACAAAAATATGCAACGGTATGTGTTATTTAGCTAGCGGAAAAAATTGTTTATTTATAAGTACCCACCGCATTTTTTGGAGTAGCAAAATTCTTTTGATAACTTTTGATGAGGCATGTCTTGAGATTGTACGTGCAAAGTTTCGTGCAGATGGAGTTTAAACACTAGGAGGATTTCGAAAAAGTAGGTTTTCGACATGTAGCGACTTACAAAGAGAAATATGCTGTGGGAGTGGGCGTGGCCTATGTCAGAAGATGCGGATCTATGTAGGGAATACGGGGATATAAAGTTTATGAAGATGTGATTTAAAATGTAGAAGTTAGAGGCTAAAATGCGTTTGAGTCGGTCACAGCGCCACCTAGTGGAGTAGACGCACAATTTTTTGGTAGGCCTGGTCTGTGTGCTATTCTATATATACCCTGTAAATTTCACAGCCCTCAGCATAATACTTGAGCTGAAATAAATGTTTGTTGTTTATCTCGTAATAAGCCACGCCCACTTTGACCAGTTTGGATTACCTTCAAGATATGGCCTCAGGAGTGACCCAGCATCATACCTACCAAATTTGGTAAAAATCGGTGTTGCCGTTTAAGAGATATAACGTTGGCATATTTGCAGCGCCCCCTAGAGGCCAACACCAGCCAAGTTTGGCTCATACCCCCACAGTCACATGGCAATGAAGGATCTCAGACTTGGTGTCATTAGCATTTATTTTTACCGAGATATGCAACTGTTTTGTGTTTTTATAGCTAGCTAGAAAAATTTATGCGTTAATAATTAGCGCATATTTTGACTGAACAAAATTCTTTTGATAACTTTAGATCAGATCCCTCTGAAGAGCATACGGGTCAAATTTCACACTGATCAGACAAAACCCCAACGAGGAGTTCGAAAAAGTAGGTTTTCCAGTTTTGGCGACATAGCGAAAAAAAATTATAGGCGGAAATGGGCGTGGCCTAGCCCAGGTGATTCAGGGCAATTCAGGGAATCTTGGGATATGAGGCTTTTGAATGTGCGACATACTGTGCAGGAGATATAGGCCAAAACGTGTTGCCCTTGGTTATAGCGCCACCTGCTGGCGGACATATGTGAATTTTTGCGCCTGAGGTACGTGCAGGGGTCTGGACCAACCCTCCAAATTGCAACACCCTCCCTTGCACGGTTTAGCCTGCAGCACCACTTTTAGCGGTGGAAAAATAAAAATAATAACTAGAACTGCAAGCAGTTATGAAAGGGGGCCAAGCCTCCCGCGCGACTCGGACCCCGGGCGTCACGGAGCCCACGCAACACGAACGACTCTGTTTCGTCACCGGGAGGCACATCGCCGAGATTTGCTGTGAAGCATGGGGTCAAACAAGGCTGCCCTCTCTCTCCATTTCCCTCAGTGTAATGGGAAGAGCAATGTGAAAGGCTGAATATGTTTGTTGTAACAAGTTACGCCCACTTTGACCAAACATCACTAAACTTTACAGACGGCCTCGGAGCGACTCCACATAGCACCCGCCAAATTTCGTGCGAATCCGATGAACTTTTATGTCACTTGATATTTCTCTGTTTATAGTGCCCCCTATCAGTCAATTTGCGCCAAATTTGGCACAGAGTCTGTGGTTGACCTCTGCAACGTGTGGATTGAGTTTGAAGTTGATAGCTTTTACTTTGACAAAAATATGCAACAGTATGTGTTTTTTAGCTAGTGGAAAAAATTGCTTATTTATAAGTACCACCCCCCGTTTTTTGGAGTTCCAAAATTCTTTTGATAACTTTTGATCAGGCCTGTCTGGAGATTGTGTGTGCAAAGTTTCGTGCAGATGGAGCATAAACCCTAGGAGGAGTTCGAAAAAGTAGGTTTTTGACGTGTAGGGACTTACAAAGAGAAATATGCTGTTGAAGTGGGCGTGGCCTATGTCAAAAGATGCGGATCTATTTAGGGAACATGTGGATATAAAGTTTATGAACTTGTGATCAAAAATGTGGAAGTTACAGGCCAAAACGTGATTGTGTCCGTTACAAGCGCCACCTAGTGAGTAGACGCATAATTTTTGGTGTGGGTGGTGTGTGTCCTATTCTATATATACCCTGTAAATTTCACAGCCCTCAGCATAATACTTGAGCTAAAATAAATGTTTGTTGTTTATGTCGTAATAAGCCACGCCCACTTTGACCAGTCGTGATTATCATCAAGATATGGCCTCAGGAGTGACCCAGCATTATGCCCACCAAATTTGGTAAAAATCGGTGTTGCCGTTTAAGAGGTATAATGTTGGCATATTTGCAGCGCCCCCTAGTGGGCAAAGTTAATCAAACTTGGCTCACCCCCCCACAGTCACATGACAACCAAGGATCTCGGATTTGGTGTCGTTAGCATTTATTTTGACCGAGATATGCAACTGTTCGCATTTTTATAGCTAGCTATAAAATTTTATTTGTTAATAATTTGCGCATATTTTTGACCAACCAAAACTGTTTTGATAACTTTAGATCAGGTCCAGCTGACGAATGGACATACCAAATTTCACAGTGATCGGACCAAACCCCAAGGAGGAGTTCGAAAAAGTAGGTTTTGCAGTTTTAGCGATTTCCTGAAAAAAAAATTCTAGGCGGAAATGGGCGTGGCCTAGCCCAGGTGATTCAGGGCAATTCAGGGAATCTGTGGATATGAGGCTTTTTGAATGTGCGCCAAAGGATTTGGGAGTTATAGGCCAAAACGTGTTTCCCTTGGTTATAGCGCCACCTGCTGGCAGACGTATGTCAATTTTTGCGCCTGAGGTACGTGCAGGGGTCTGGACCAATCCTCCAAATTGCACCACGCCCTCCCTTGTACGGTTTAGCCTGCAGTACCACTTTTATCAACGGAAGAATAAAAGAAATAATAAAAATAATTAAAGCTGCAAGCAGCATTGAACGGGCCCTCGCACCCCCACGCTATTCGGACTGCCGGCAACTCGGGGTGCTGGCGACCGCAGCCCCCATGCCACTCCGGGCCTGCTGCCGCCGTGACCTTGTCGCCAGAGGCTGACTGGCAGACGAGGTGCTGAATTTTCACCCCCTTTGGACGCTGTAGGAAGCAATGCGGTGTTACCTCCTGTCTCCACTAGGTGGCGCTATGACTATGACTCCTGAGCGTCATGCAGATGTGTTCAGGCTGGGACTTTTATCATACTTGTGAAGTTTTGGTGCACATAAGAGCATTTATAGCAAAGTTATAGCATTTTTCCTGTGTGATGGTGAGAGAGAAAAATTGACCACAAAATTCCAAATGGCCGACTTCCTGTTGGGTTTAGCCTATGGGTCCAAGAGACTTTTTTGTGTGCCTGCGTCTGCTACATATGTGTACCGATTTTCGTGCATATCGGTGATACGTGCTATGGCGGCTACATTTAGGAATGGGCGTGGCCAAGCCATTTAGCCACGCCCATTGACGAAATCCATATCATTTGTTCAGAGTTAGACTGTCAATAAACATGTGAAGTTGCAGGCAGATCTGAGCAGGTACAGTGCATTTAAAGCAACTTCCTGTGTTTTGGCGAAACGTCAACCTTCGCCATGCTCTCAGGGCAACGCCGTTTGACGTGGCCTCAAGATCTTGACAATATAGCATCGCCAAGGTCTGAAGACCTGTCTGAGTTGGTTTTTTTGGATATGGTCAACACGCTTGGAGCGGTACGTCAAAGTCTAAAACATGTCATTTCCTGTCGCCAGCAGGGGGCGCTATGACAATCCTGGAATATTGTTACGTAGTGGGTGTTGAGGTGGGGACTATGATCACACATGAGAAGTTTGGTGCAGATTGGACCGTTTTTTCTAAATTTATAGCAATTTCCTGTCTCATGGCGAATCATCAAAATTCGCCGCCACCCTCACGGCCATACCGTTAAACTGAGGCAAAATCTGTTGATAACTTGTACTCACAAGCTAGTCTAGAGGGTATCCAGCAATTTTGAAGCCGTTCTGATGAATACTGTAGGCAGGAACTCTTACAAGGCGATGCGTGCGAAACGCTAAATTTTACCACGAAATTCAAAAAGGCCGACTTCCTGTTGGTTTGAGCCTATGGGTCCAAGAGACTTTTTTGTGCGTCCTGGAGTGATAGACGTGTGTACCGATTTTCGTGTGGCTCGGTGAAATGTGGCGCAGGGGCTGCAGTTTAAAGGGCGTGGTCAAGGCGTTTGGCCACGCCCACTGACCAAACTCATATCACATGTCCAGGGCGGGACCTGTTACCAACGTGTGAAATGACTTGGCGATACGAAGTTATATACGAAAGGTAACGACCAAAACGTCACTTTTTCGAAACGTCGACCTTCGCCACGCTCTGGGGGCGTTGCCCTTCGACGAAACGTCACGACCTTCACATCATAGAATTGCCAAGTTGTTTTTGCACTTACACACCAGATTTGAGTGAGATACGGTCAACGTGCTCATAGCAGCACTTCAAAGTCTATAAAATGACATTTTCTGTCGCCACCAGGGGGCGCTGTGACAAGCGCAAACTATTATCATTGAAATGTGTTCAGGGCGGGACTATTATGAAACATAGTAAGTTTGGTGCAGATCCAAGCATGTATGCCAAAGTTATAGCAATTGCGTTTTTCATGGCGAGACATCAAAATTCGCCGCCAGCTCACGGCCACACCCTTCAACGATAGCGTGATCTTTTTATAAATTTTGATCACAAAGTAGTGTAGATGGTAGACAGTGATTTTGAAGCCGTTCTGTTTGATCCTGTAGGAGGAGTTCGTTAAAATATGAAACATGCGAAACGCCAAAAATGACCACGAAATTCAAAATGGCCGACTTCCTGTTGGGTTTGGCCTATGGGTCCAAGAGACTTTTTTGTGCGTTTGGGTGTGATACATGACTGTTCCGATTTTCGTGCATGTCGGTAAAATGTGCCGCGGGGGCTGCTGTTTAAGGGGCGTGGCCTAGCCATTTAGCACCTCCCACCGCCGCCAACCCTAATACACCTAAATTTACACCACGACTGATGCGATTACCAAATTTGGTGAGTTTTTGAATATGTTAAAGTCCCCTCCAAAGCGATTTACTTTTGCCAGAATAATAATAATAATAATAATAATAATAATTCCTTGAAATTCAATAGGTCCTCGCACCGGACGGTGCTCGGGCCCTAATAATAATTAAAGCTGCAAGCAGCGTTGAACGGGCCCTCGCACCCCTGGCCAACTCGGGGGGCGGCCACCGCGGCCCGCCGGTAGAAACGAGCTGCTGAATTTACAGCCCCTTCGGACGCCGCAGGAAGCAACGCGGCGTTACTTCCCGCCCCCCGCTAGGTGGCGCTACGAACCGTGACTCGTGAGTTGCACGTAGATGCGTTCAGGCTGGGATTATTATCATACGTGTGACGTTTGGTGCAGATCGGAGCATTTATGGTAAAGTTATAGCAATTTCGTGTTCCATGGCGAGGCATCGACCTTCGCCACGCCGTCAGGGCGGCAACCGTTTGACGAGACTTCCTGGTCTTCACAATACAGCAGTGCAATCATCATAATGCCTTTCTGACCAAATTTGTGGTCAGAGCAGCACCTCAAAGTGTAAAACGTGGTATTTCCTGTCGCCAGCAGGGGGCGCCATGACATTCAAATATTATTTTCATGTAGATGTGTTCAGGGCGGGACTATTATCAATCATACGAAGTTTGATGCAGATCAAAGCATGTATGCCAAAGTTATAGCAATTTCGTGTTTCATGGCGAGACATCAAACTTCGCCGTGCCGTCAGGGCGGCACCGTTTGATGAGACATCCTGGTCTTGATAATATATCATTACTAACATCTTAAGGCCTTTCTGTCAAAATTTGAGTTGAATATGGTCAATGCGGTCAGAGCAGCACCTCAAAGTCTAAAACATGGTATTTCCTGTCGCCAGCAGGGGGCGCCATGACATTCAAATATTATTTTCATGTAGATGTGTTCAGGGCGGGACTATTATCATACATGTGAAGTTTGGTGCAGATCAAAGCATGTATGCCAAAGTTATTGCAATTTCGTGTTTCATGGCGAGATATCAAACTTCGCCGCGCCGCCATGGCAACGCCTTACAAGATACACGAGATCTTTTAATAACTTTTAATCATCAAGTGGTCTAGTTGCAGCATGCCAAATTTGAAGCCGATCCGATGAACCGTGTAGGAGGAGATAGCTCTGAGAGAACTCAAGAAAAAAACATTCAATTCAAAATGGCTGACTTCCTGTTGGGCGTAGCCTATGGGTCCAAGAGACTTTTTTGTGCGTCTGGGTGTGATACATGTGCGTACCGAATTTCGTTCACGTCAGTCAAACGGGCCGCGGGGCTGCAGTTTTAAGGGCGTGGACGAGCCGTTAGGCCACGCCCCCTCACGAAACTCATATCATATGATCAAGGGAGGGCCAGTTACAACCATGTGAAGTTTCAGGAAGCTTCGACCAAGTACGCCCAAGTTATGGCACTTTCGTGGTTTCACGGCGAGACGTCGGCCTTCGCCGCGCCCTCAGGGCGGCGCCGTTTGACGAGACGTTCTGTGCTTCGTAATATAGCATTACCAACATCTTAAGGCCTTTCTGACCAAATTTGAGTTGAATATGTTCAACGTGGTCAGAGCAGCACCTCAAAGTGTAAAACATTGCATTTCCTGTCGCCAGCAGGGGCGCCATGACGTTCAAAGATTATTTTCATTTAGATGTGTTCAGGGCGGGACTATTATCATACGTGTGAAGTTTGGTGCAGATCGGACCATTTATGGCAAAGTTATAGCGCTCTCGTTTTTCATGGCGAAACATCAAACTTCGCCGCGCTGCCACGGCAACGCCGTACGAGATACACGAGATCTTTTAATAACTTTTAATCATCAAGCGGTCTAGTTGCAGCATGCCAAATTTGAAGCCGATCCAACGAACCGTCTAGGAGGAGATAGCTTTTAGAGGACCCTCGCAAATCGCCAACATCAGAATTTTCAAATCAAAATGGCGGACTTCCTGTACGTTTTAGGAAAAAGTCCAAGCGCGCATTTTCGCGCGTCTTGGGATGATACACGACCCCTCCGAATTTCGGAGGATTTCGTCAAACGGGCTGCCCGTGGGAGCCGATTGAAAATTTCTAGGGGGCGCCATTTCGCCATTTTGCGACGGGCATTCCTGAGATTTCCCGAGCACCTAAATTTTTCGCCAAGACGAATGTGCATGTCAAATTTGGTGAGTTTTTGAGTATGTTAAAGCCCCCAAAAATGCGATCAAACAGAGGAAAAAAAATAATAATAATAATAATAATAATAATCCTAAGGAAAACAATAGGGTCCTCGCACCGGACGGTGCTCGGGCCCTAAAAATCGGAACGAAAACAATAGGGTTCCCAGCACCGCTGGTCCTGGGAAACGCGTATGCTTGCATACGCGTCCCCCAGGCCCCGCGGGCTTGGCCCCCTAATAATAATTCCTTCAATTTCAATAGGGTCCTCGCACCGGACGGTGCTCGGGCCCTAACTAGAACTGCAAGCAGTTATCAACGGGGCCAAGCCTCCCGCGCGACTCGGCCCCGGGCGTCGTGGAGCCCACGCAATTCAAATGGCTCTATTTCGTTACCAGGAGGTACACTGTCAAGATCTGCTATCGAACGTGGGGTCGCACAAGGCTGCCCTCTCTTTCCATTTCTTTTATTGTAATGGGAAGAGCAGTGTGAAAGGCTGAATATGTTTGTTGTAAGAAGTCACGCCCACTTTGACCAAACATCACAAAAGTTTACAGGCCACCTCAGGAGCGAGTCCACATAGCGCTCCCCGAATTTCGTGCGAATCTGAGCAACTTTTGTGTCACTCATGATTTTTCTCAGTTTATAGCGCCCCCTTTTGACCAATTTGTACCAAATTTGGCACTGAGCCTCTGGCTGACCTCTGAAACAAGTGATTTGAGGTTCATGTCGATAGCTTTTATTTTGACAAAAATGTGCAACAGTATGTGTTTTTTAGCTAGCGGAAAAAATTGCTTATTTATAAGTACCACCCCCATACGCGCGTTTTTTGGAGTAGCAAAATTCTTTTGATAACTTTTGATCAGGCACATCTGGAGATTGTGTGTGCAAAGTTTCGTGCAGATGGAGCGTAAACCCTAGGAGGAGTTCGAAAAAGTAGGTTTTTGACGTGTAGCTACTTACAAAGAGAAATCTGCTGTGGGAGTGGGCGTGGCCTATGTCAGAAGATGCGGATCTATTCAGGGAACCGGTGGATATAAAGTTTATGAAGATGTGATTAAAAATGTGGAAGTTACAGGCCAAAATGCCTTTGCGTCCGTTACAGCGCCACCTAGTGGAATAGACGCACAATTTTTGGTATGGGTGGTCTTTGTCGTGTTCTAATATAAATCTTGTAAATTTCACAGCCCTTAGCATAACACTTGAGCTGAAATAAATGTTTGTTGTTTATCTCGTAATAAGCCACGCCCACTTTGACCAGTCGGGATTACCTTGAAGATATGGCCTCAGGAGTGACCCAGCATCATGCCCACCAAATTTTGTAAATATCGGTGTTGCCGTTTAAGAGATATAACTTTGCCAGATTTGCAGCGCCCCCTAGTGGCCAACATTAGCCAAATTCGGCTCATACCCCCACAGTCACATGCCAACCAAGGATGTCAGAAATGGTGTCGTTAGCATTTATTTTGACCAAGATATGCAACTGTTCGTGTTTTTATAGCTAGCTGTAAAAATTTTATTCGTTAATAATTTGCGCATATTTTGACCAAACAAAATTCTTTTGATAACTTTAGATCAGGTCGAGCTGACAAACGTCCCTGCCAAATTTCACACAGATGGGACCAAACCCCAAGGAGGAGTTCGAAAAAGAAAGTTTTTGAGTTTTTGCGATTTCCTGAAAAAAAATTCTAGGCGGAAATGGGCGGGGCCTAGCCCAGGAGATTCAGGGAAAATGAGGGAATCTGGGGATATGAGGTTTTTGAATGTGCAACATACGGTGTGGGAGTTATAGGCCAAAAGGTGTTTTCCTTGGTTATAGCGCCACCTGCTGGCGGACATATGTCAATTTTTGAGCCTGAGGTACGTGCAGGGGTCTGGACCAACCCTCCAAATTGCACCACCCTCCCATGCATGGTTTAGCCTGCAGCACCACTTTTACCAACGGAAAAATAAAAATAATGCCGATAATAATAATAAAAACTTTAACAAAAACAATAGGGTTCCCAGCACCGCTGGTGCTGGGAAACGCGTCTGCTTTGCAGTCGCGTTCCCCAGCCCCCGCGGGCTTGGCCCCCTAATTAAAGCTGCAAGCAGCGTTGAACGGGCCCTCGCACCCCCACGCAACTCGGACTGCCGGCAACTCGGGGTGCTGGCGACCGCAGCCCCCATGCCACTCGGGGCCTGCTGCTGCCGTGACCTTGTCGCCAGAGGCTGACTGGCAGACGAGGTGCTGAATTTTCACCCCCTTTGGACGCTGTAGGAAGCAATGCGGTGTTAACTTCCTGTCTCCACTAGGTGGCGCTATTACTATGACTCCTGAGCGTCATGCAGATGTGTTCAGGCTGGGACTTTTATCATACTTGTCAAGTTTTGGTGCATATAAGACCATTTATAGCAAAGTTATAGCATTTTCCTGTGTGATGGTGAGAGAGAAAAATTGACCACAAAATTCAAAATGGTCGACTTCCTGTTGGGTTGAGCCTATGGGTCCAAGAGACTTTTTTGTGTGCCTGCATCTGCTACATATGTGTACCGATTTTCGTGCATATCGGTGATACGTCCTATGGCGGCTATTTTTGAGGAATGGGCGTGGCCAAGTCATTTAGCCACGCCCATTGACGAAATTCATATCATTTGTTCAGAGTTGGACTGTCAATAAACATGTTAAGTTTCAGGCAGATCTGAGCAGGTACAGTGCATTTAAAGCAACTTCCTGTGTTTTGGCAAAACGTCAACCTTCGCCACGCTCTCAGGGCAACGCCGTTTGACCTGGCCTGAAGATCTTCACAATATAGCATCACCAAGGTCTGAAGACCTGTCTGAGTAGATCTGAGTTGAGCAGTACTTCAAACTCTAAAACATGTCATTTCCTGTCGCCAGCAGGGGGCGCTATGACAATCCTGGAATATTGTCACGTAGTGGTGTTCAGGTGGGGACTATGATCACACATGAGAAGTTTGGTGCAGATTGGACCGTTTTTGCTAAATTTATAGCAATTTCCTGTCTGATGGCGAATCATCAAAATTCGCCGCGAGCTGACGGCCATATCGTTCAACTGAGGCAAAATCTGTTGATAACTTTTACTCACAAGCTAGTCTAGAGGTATCCAGCAATTTTGAAGCTGTTCTGATGAATCCTGTAGGCAGGAACTGTTACAAGGCGAAGCGTGCGAAACGCCAAAATTTACCACGAAATTCAAAATGGCCGACCTCCTGTTGGTTTTTAGCCTATGGGTCCAAGAGGCTTTTTTGTGCGTCTGGGTGTGATACATGTGTCTACCGATTTTCGTGCATGTCGGTGAAATGGGGCGCGGGGCTGCTGTTTAAGGGGCGTGGCCAGTCCATTTAGCCACGCCCCCTTTTGAAATTGATATCATATGTTCAGGGCAGGGCCAGTTACAGCCATGTGAAGTTTCAGGAAGATTCGACCAAGGACACTGAAGTTAGGGCCACTTATTGGGTTTTGGCGAAACGTCGACCTTCGCTGCGCCGTCACGGCGATACCGTTTGTCGAGACATCATGGTCTTCATAATATAGCATTACCAACTTGTTAAGGCCTTTCTGACCAAATTTGAGTTTGATGTGGGCAACGTGCTCAGAGCAGCACAGCAAAGTGTAAAACATGGCATTTCCTGTTGCCAGGAGGGGGCGCTATGACAATTACAAAGTTTGAGCATGTAGACGTGTTCAGGGCGGGGCTGTTATTGATCTTGTAAAGTTTGGTGCAGATCGGTCCTTTAACCCCAAAGTTATAGCAATCTCGTGTTTTATGGCGAGACATCAAAATTTGACCTTCCGCAGCGCTCGCGCCCTTCGACGTAATGAAGATCTTTTAATAATGTTTGATGACATGGTAGTCGGGCTTGCTCAGGTAAATTTTGAAGTCAATCCGATTAAATCTGTAGGAGGAGTTTGTTAAAATACAAAACGTGGAAAATGCCAAAAATGGCCTCCAAATTCAAAAATGGCTGACTTCCTGTTGGGTTTAGCCTATGGGTGCAAGAGACTTTTTTGTGCGTCTGGGTGTCATACGTGTGTGTACCGATTTTCGTGCATGTCGGTTAAAGGGGCCGCAGGGGCTGCTGTTTAAGGGGCGTGGCCTAGCCATTTTGGACCGCCCACCGCCGAAGACCCTAATACACGTAAATTTTCACCACGACTGATGCGACTGCCAAAATTAGCGCGTTTTCGAGTATGTTAAAGCCCCCAAATAAGCGATTTAGTTCTAGGAAAAATAATAATAATAATAATAATAATAATTAAAGCTGCAAGCAGCGTTGAACGGGCCCTCGCACCCCCACGCAACTCGGACTGCCGGCAACTCGGGGTACTGGCGACCGCAGCCCCCACGCCACTCGGGGCCTGCTGCGGCCGTGACCTTGTCGCCAGAGGCTGACTGGCAGACGAGGTGCTGAATTTTCACCCTCTTTGGACGCTGTAGGAAGCAATGCGGTGTTACTTCCTGTCTCCACGAGGTGGCGCTATGACTATGACTCCTGAGCGTCATGCAGATGTGTTCAGGCTGGGACTTTTATCATACTTGTCAAGTTTGGTGCACATAAGACCATTTATAGCAAAGTTATAGCCTTTTCCTGTTTCATGGCGAGACAGCAAGGTTGACCACAAAATTCAAAATGCCTGACTTCCTGTTGGGTTCAGCCTATGGGTCCAAGAGACTTTTTTGTGTGCCTGGGTCTGATACATATGTCTACTGATTTTCGTGCATATCGGTGAGACATCCTATGGCAGCTACTTTTAAGAATGGGCGTGGCCAAGCCATTTAGCCACGCCCATTGACGAAATTCATATCATATGTTCAGAGTTGGACTGTCAATAAACATGTGCAGTTTTCAGGCAGATCTGACCAGGTGCAGTAGCATTTAATGCAACTTCCTGTGTTTTAGCGAAACGTGAACCTTCGCCGCACTCTCAGGGCAACACCATTTGACCTGGCCTCAAGATCTTCACAATATAGCATCACCAAGGTCTGAAGACCTGTCTGAGTAGATTGGAATTGGATATGGTCAACACGCTTGGAGCGGTACATCAAACTCTAAAACATGTCATTTCCTGTCGCCAGCGGGGGGCGCTATGACAATCCCAGAATATTGTCATAAAGTTATGTTTAGAGATGTATTATGATCACACATGAGAAGTTTTGTGCAGATTGGACCATTTTTGCTAAATTTAGAGCAATTTCCTGTTTCATGGCGAATCATCAAAATTTGCCGCCACCTGACGGCCATACCGTTCAACTGAGGCAAAATCTTTTAATAACTTTTAATCACAAACTAGTCTAGAAGGTAGCCAGCAATTTTGAAGCCGTTCTGATTCATCCTGCAGGCTGAGTTCGAAAAAATGCGACGCGTGCGAAAGGCCAAAAATGACCATGAAATTCAAAATGGCTGACTACCTGTTGGGTTTAGCCTATGGGTCCAAGAGACTTTTTTGTGCGTCTGGGTGGGATACATGTGTGTACCGATTTTCGTGCATGACGGTGAAACGGGCCGCGGGGGCTACTGTTTAAAGGGCGTGGCCAATCCATTTAGCCATGCCCCCTTATGAAATTCATGTCATATGTTCAGGGCAGGGCCAGTTACAACCATGTGAAGTTTCAGAAAGATTCGAGCAAGGACACTGAAGTTATGGCCACTTATTGTGTTTTGGCGAAAAGTTGACCTTCGCCGCTCCGTCACGGCGACGCCCTTTGACAAGACATCATGATCTTCATAATATAGCATTATCAACATGTTATGGCCTTTCTGACCAAATTGAGTTGGATATGGTCAACGTGGTCAGAGCAGCACATCAAAGTGTAAAACATGGCATTTCCTGTCACCAGCAGTGGGCGCTATGACAATTGCAAAATTTGAGCATGTAGACTTGTTCAGGGTGGGACTATTATCCATCTTGCAGAGTTTGGTGCAGATCGGAGCTTTAACCCCAAAGTTATAGCAATCTCGTGTTTTATGGCGAGACATCAAAATTTGACCTTCCGCAGCGCTCGCGCCCTTCGATGTAATGAAGATCTTTTAATAACTTTTGATCACATGGTAGTCGAGCTCGCTGAGGTAAAATTAGAAGTCAATCCGATTAAATCTGTAGGAGGAGTTCGTTAAAATACAAAAGGTCGAAAACGCCAAAAATGGCCGCCAAATTGGAAATGACTGACTTCCTGTTGGGTTTAGCCTATGGGTCCAAGAGACTTTTTTGTGCGTCTGGGTGTCATACATGTGGGTACCAATTTTCGTGCATGTCGGTTAAACGAGCCGCAGGGGCTGCTGTTTAAGGGGCGTGGCCTAGCCATTTTGGACCGCCCACCGCCGAAGACCCTAATACACGTAAATTTTCAGCACGACTGATGCGACCCGCCAAAATTTGCGCGTTTTCGAGTATGTTAAAGCCCCCAAATAAGCGATTTAGTTCTAGGAAAAAAAAGAATAATAATAATTAAAGCTGCAAGCAGCGTTGAACGGGCCCTCGCACCCCCACGCAACTGGGGTTGCTGGCGACCGCAGCCCCCGTGCCACTCGGGGCCTGCTGCGGCCGGGACCACGCCCGCCAGAGGCTGATTAGTAGACGAGGTGCTGAATTTTCACCCCCTTCAGACACTGTAGGAAGCAATGTGGTGTTACTTCCTGTCCACAGTAGGTGGCACTATGACTGTGACTCGTGAGTTTCATGTAGAGGTGTTCAGGCCGGGATTATTATCATACATGTGAAGTTTGGAGCAGATGTGACCATTTAATCTCATGTTATAGCAATTCCGTGTTTCATGGCGAGGCATCAACATTCGCCGTGCTCTCAGGGCAACGCTGTTTGACGATACATCATGATCTTCACAATATAACATTACCAAGGTCTGAAGACCTGTCTTACCAGATTTGAGTTGGATATGGTCAAACGTGCTGGAAGCAGCACCTCAAAGTCTAAAACATGTCATTTCCTGTCGCCAGCAGATGGTGCTATGCCAATCACAGAGAATTGTCATATAGATGTGTTCAGGGTTGGACTATTATCAAACATGTTAAGTTGGGTGCAGATCAGACCATGAATGCTAAAGTTATAGCAATTTGGTGTTTTATGGCGTGACATCAAAATTTGCCGCCACCTCACGGCCATGCCCTTTAACGATAGCGCGATCTTTTAATAACTTTTGATCACAATGCAGTCTAGATGATTCACAGTGATTTTGAAGTCATTCTGATTAATCCTGTAGGAGGAGTTCGTTAAAATACGGCATGTGGAAAACGCCAAAATTGACCACGAAATTCAAAATGGCTGACTTCCTCTTGGGTTTGGCCTATGGGTCCAAGAGGCTTTTTTGTGCGTCTCGGTGGGATACATGTGTGTACCGATTTTCATGCATGTCAGTGAAACGGGCCGTGGGGGCTACTGTTTTAAGGGCGTGGCCAATCCATTTAGCCACGCCCCCTTATGAAAATCATATCATATGTTCAGGGTAGGGCCAGTTACAAACCATGTGAAGTTTCAGAAAGATTCGACCAAGACACTGACGTTATGGCCACTTATTGTGTTTTGGCGAAACGTTGACCTTCGCCGCTCCGTCACGGCGACGCCCTTTGACGAGACATCATGATCTTCATAATATTGCATTATCAACATGTTATGGCCTTTCTGACCAAATTTGTGTTGGATATGGTGAACGTGGTCAGAGCAGCACATCAAAGTCTAAAACATGGCATTTCCTGTCGCCAGCAGGGGGCGCTATGACAATTACAAAATTTGACCATGTAGACTTGTTCAGGGTGGGACTATTATCCATCTTGCAAAGTTTGTTGCAGATGGGACCTTTAACCCCAAAGTTATATCAATCTCATGTTTTATGGCGAGACATCAAAATTTGACCTTCCGCAGCGCTCGCAGCCCTTCGATGTAATGAAGATCTTTTAATAACTTTTGATCACAAGGTAGTCGAGCTTGCTCAGGTAAATTTTGAAGTCAATCCGATTAAATCTGTAGGAGGAGTTCGTTAAAATACAAAAGGTCGAAAACGCCAAAAATGGCCGCCAAATTCGAAATGGCTGACTTCCTGTTGGGTTTAGCCTATGGGTCCAAGAGACTTTTTTTGTGCGTCTGGGTGTCATACATGTGGTACCAATTTTCGTGCATGTCGGTTAAACGAGCCGCAAGGGCTGCTGTTTAAGGGGCGTGGCCTAGCCATTTTGGACCGCCCCCACCGCCGAAGACCGTAATACACGTAAATTTTCACCACGACTGATGCGACCGCCAAAATTTGCGCGTTTTCAAGTATGTTAAAGCCCCCAAATAAGCGATTTAGTTCTAGGAAAAAAAAGAATAATAATAATTCCTTCAATTTCAATAGGGTCCTCGCACCGGACGGTGCTCGGGCCCTAATAATTCCTTCAATTTCAATAGGGTCCTCGCACCGGACGGTGCTCGGGCCCTAATAATAATTCCTTCAATTTCAATAGGGTCCTCGCACCGGAGGGTGCTCGGGCCCTAATAATCCGAGCAATTTCAATAGGTCCTCGCACCGGACGGTGCTCGGCCCTAATAATTCCTTCAATTTCAATAGGGTCCTCGCACCGGACGGTGCTCGGGCCCTAATAAACAGTACGATTTCAAGAGGGTCCTCGCAGACGACTACGTCGTCGCTCGGGCCCTAATAAACAGCGCGATTTCAAGAGGGTCCTCGTCGGACGACCGTTGTCGTCGCTCGGGCCCTAATAAACAGCGTGATTTCAAGAGGGTCCTCGTCGGACGACGTTGTCGTCGCTTGGGCCCTAATAACTAGAACTGCAAGCAAGCCTCCTGCGCGACTCGGCCCCCGGGCGTCGCGGAGCCCACGCAACGCAAACGGCTCTGTTTCGTGACCGGAGGCACGTCCCCGAGACTTGCAGTCGAACGTGTGCTCAAACAAGGCTGCCCTCTCTCTCCATTCCTCTTATTGTAATGGGAAGAGCACTGGAAGCTCTGTATTATTCCTGGACCTGTTTGTTGTAACAAGTCACGCCCACTTTGACCAAACAGTACATAACTTTACGGCCGGCCTCAGCACGAACTCCACATCAAGCTCACCAAATTTTCGTGCAAATCCGATGAACTTTTATGTCACTTGATATTTCTCTGTTTATAGCGCCCCCTATCGGTCAATTTACGCAAATTTGGGCACATAGCCTGTGGTTGACCTCTGAAAGGTGTGGACTGAGTTTGATGTTGATAGCTTTTACTTTGACAAAAATATGCAACGGTATGTGTTTTTTAGCTAGCGGAAAAAATTTTTTTATTTATAAAGTACCCACCGCGTTTTTTGGAGTAGCAAAATTCTTTTGATAACTTTTGATCAGACACGTCTGGAGATTGTGTGTGCAAAGTTTCGTGCAGATGGAGCGTACACCCTAGGAGGAGTTCGAAAAAGTAGGTTTTTAACGTGTAGCGAATTACAAAGAGAAATATGCTGTGGGAGTGGGCGTGGCCTAGGTCAGAAGATGCGGATCTACGCAGGGAATACGTGGATATAAAGTTTATGAAGATGTGATTTAAAATCTGGAAGTTACAGGCCAAAATGCTTTTGCGTCCGTTACAGCGCCACCTAGTGGAGTAGAGGCACAATTTTTGGTATGGCTATTCTGTGTGCAATTCTATATATACCCTGTAAATTTCACAGCCCTCAGCATAACACTTGAGCTGAAATAAATGTTCGTTGTTTGTCTTGTAATAAGCCAACGCCCACTTTGACCAGTCGTGATTACCTTCGAGATATGGCCTCAGGAGTTACACAGCATCATACCCACCAAATTTCATAATAATCGTGTTGCCGTTTAAGGGGATATAAATGTCCCATATTTGCAGCGCCCCCTAGCGGCCAAAATCAGCCAAATTTAGCTCACACACCTACAGCCACATGCCAACCTAGGATCTCAGACTTGGGTGTCGTTAGGATTTATTTTGACGGAGATATCCAACTGTTCGCGTTTTTATAGCTAGCTATAAAAATTTATTCATTAATAATTTGCGCATATTTTGACGGAACAAAATTCTTTTGATAACTTTACATCAGGACCATTGGAAGACTGTATGAGCCAAATTTCACAGTGATCGGACAAAACCCCAAGGAGGAGTTCGAAAAAGTAGGTTTTCCAGTTTTTGCGATTTTGCGGGAAAAAAATTCTAGGTGGAAATGGGCGTGGCCTAGCCCAGGTGACTCAGTACTATTGAGGGAATCTGTGGATATGAGGCTTTTGAATGTGCAACATACGGGGTGGGAGTTATAGGCCAAAACGCGTTTTCCTTGTTATAGCGCCCCCTGCTGGCGGACATATGTGATTTTTTGCGCCTGAGGTACGTGCAGGGGTCTGACCAACCCTCCAAATTGCACCGCCCTCCTTGCACAGTTTAGCCTGCAGCAACACTTTTAGCGGTGGAAAAATAAAAATAATGAAGAAGAAAAATAACTAGAACTGCAAGCAGTTATGAACGGGGGCCAAGCCTCCCCGCGCGACTGGAACCCCGGGTCTTGCGGAGCCCACGTAACGCGAATGGCTCTATTTCGGTACCAGGAGGTACATCGCCAAGATTTGCTATCAAACGTGGGGTCAAACAAAGCTGCCCTCTCTCTCCATTCCTCTTATTGCAATGGGAAAAGCACTGCAAGTGTCAAAGGCAAAATATGTTTGTTGTAACAAGTCACGCCTACTTTGACCAAACATCACTAAACTTTATGGCTGGGCTGGGGAGAGACTCCAGATCGTGCTGGGCAAATTTCGTGCGAATCCGAGCAATTTTTTTGTCGCTTAATGTTTCTCTGTTTATAGCGCCCCCTGTTGCCCAATTTGCACCAAATTTGGCACAGAGCCTCTGGTTGACCTCTGCAACAACTGATTTGAGTTTCATGTTGATAACTTTTATTTTGACAAAAATATGCAGCGGTATGTGTTTTGTAGCTAACAGAAAAAAATCTTTATTTATAAAGTACCACACGCGTTTTCAGGAGTGGCAAAATTCTTTGATAACTTTTGATCAGGCCAGTCTGGAGATTGTGTGTGCAAAGTTTCGTGCAGATGGAGCGTACAACCTAGGAGGAGTTTGAAAAAGTGGGTTTTTGACGTGTAGCGATTTACGACTAGAAATATGCTGTGGGAGTGGGCGTGGCCTATGTCAGAAGATGCGGATCTATGTAGGGAACACGTGGATATAAGGTTTTATGAATATGTGATTTAAATTGTGGAAGTTACAGGCCAAAATGCGTTTGCGTCCGTTACAGCGCCACCTAGTGGAGTAGATGCACAATTTTTGGTATGGGTGGTCTGTGTCCAATTCTATATATACCCTGTAAATTTCACAGCCCTCAGCTTAATACTTGAGCTGAAATAAATGTTTGTTGTTTATCTTGTAATAAGCCACGCCCACTTTGACCAATCGTAATGACCTTTGAAGATATGGCCTCAGGAGTGACACAGCATCATGCCCACCAAATTTGGTAAAAATCGGTGTTGCCGTTTAAGAGATATACCGTTCCCATATTTGTGGCGCCCCCTAGTGGCCAACAGTAGCCAAATGTGGCTCATACCCCCACAGTGACAGGCCAACAAAGGATCTCAGAATTGGTGTCGTTAGCATTTAGTTTAACCAAGTTATGCAACTGTTCGTGTTTTTATAGCTAGCTAGAAAATTTTATTCTTTAATAATTTGCGCATATTTTGAACGAACAAAATTCTTTTGATAACTTTAGATCAGGTCCAGCTGACAAACATATGTGGCAAATTTCACACTGATCGGACCAAACCCCCGGGAGGAGTTTGAAAAAGTAGTTGTTTGAGTTTTCGCAATTTCCTGAAAAAAAATTATAGGCGGAAATGGGCGTGGGCCCAGCCCACGTGATTCAGGGCAATTCAGGGGAAACTGTGGATATGAGGCTTTTGAATGTGCGCCAAATGGTTTGGGAGTTATGGGCCAAAATGTGTTTCCCTTGGTCATAGCGCCCCCTGCTGGCGGACATATGTCAATTGTTGCGCCTGAGGTACGTGCAGGGGTCTGGACCAACCCTCCAAATTGCAAACCGCCCTCCCTTGCACGGTTTAGCCTGCAGCACCACTTTTAGCGGTGGAAAAATAAAAATAGAGAAAAAAATAAAAAATAACTAGAACTGCAAGCAGTTATGAACGGGGCCAAGCCTCCCGCGCAACTCGGCCCCCGCGCGTGGCAGAGCCCATGCAACGCGAATGGCTCCGTTTCGTCACCGGGAGGCACACCCGCCAAGATCTGCTATCGAACACTGGGTCGAGCAAGGCTCCCCTCTCTCGCCGTTGCTCTTATTGCAATGGGAAGAGCAGTGTGAAAGGCTGAATGTGTTTGTGTGTAAGAAGTCACGCCCACTTTGACCAAACATGACTAAAGTTTACAGGCGGCCTCGGAGCGACACCACATAGCGCTCCCAGAATTTCGTGCGAATCTGAGCAACTTTTATGTTGCTTGATTTTTCTCAGTTTATAGCGCCCCCTTTTGACCAATTTGCACCAAATTTGGGACAGAGCCTCTGGCTGACCTCTGAAACAAGTGATTTGAGTTTCATGTCGATAGCTTTTACTTTGACAAAAATGTGCAACAGTATGTGTTTTTTAGCTAGCAGAAAAAATTGTTTATTTATGAGTACCGCATGTTTTGGAGTAGCAAAATTCTTTTGAAAACTTTTGATCAGGCACGTCTGGAGATTGTGTGTGCAAAGTTTCGTGCGGAATGGAACGTAAAGCCTAGGAGGAGTTCGAAAAAGTAGGTTTTTGACGTGTAGCGACTTACAAAGAGAAATTTTGCTGTGGGAGTGGGCGTGACCTATGTCAGAAGATGCGGCTCTATTCATGGAACACGTGGGTATAAAGTTTATGAAGATGTGATTAAAAATATGGAAGTTACAGGCCAAAATGCGTTTGCATCCATTACAGCGCCACCTAGTGGAGTAGATGCACAATTTTTTGGTATGGGGGGTCTGTGTCCTATTCTATATATTTCCCTGTAAATTTGACAGCCCTCAGCATAATACTTGAGCTAAAATAAACGTTTTTTGTTTATCTCATAATAAGCCACGCCCACTTTGACCAGTCAGGATTACCTTCAAGATATGGCCTCGGGAGGCACCCAACATCATGCCCACCAAATTTGGTAAAAATCGGTGTTGCCGTTTAAGAGATATAACCTTGCCATATTTGCAGCGCCCCCTAGTGGCCAACATCAGCCAAATTTGGCTCATAGCCCCACATTCACATGCCAACCAAGGATCTCGGACTTGTTGTCGTTAGCATTTATTTTGACCGAGATATGCAAGTGTTCGCGTTTTTTATAGCTAGCTATAAAATTTTATTCGTTAATAATTTGCGCATACCTTTGACAGAATGAAATTCTTTTGAAATCTTTAGATCAGGTCCCTCTGAAGACCGTACGTGCCAAATTTCACACTGTTTGGACAAAACCCCAAGGAGGAGTTCGAAAAAGTAGGTTTTAGAGTTTTGCGATTTTCTGAAAAAAAATTATAGGCGGAAATGGGCGTGGCCTAGCCCAGGTGATTCGGGGCTACTCAGAGAATCTGTAGATATGGGGGCTTTTTAATGTGCGACAAACGGTGTGGGAGTTATAGGCCAAAAGGTGTTTCCCTTGGTTATAGCGCCACCTGCTGGCGGACATATGTCAGTTTTTGCACCTGAGGTACGTGCAGGGGTCTTGACCAACCGTCCAAATTGCACCGCCCTCCCTTGCACGGTTTTTAAACCTGCTGCACCACTTTTAAAATGTGGAAGAATAAAAATAACTATAATAATAATAAAAATCCGAACAAAAACAATAGGGTTCCCAGCACCGCTGGTGCTGGGAAACGCGTCTGCTTTGCAGTCGCGTTCCCCAGCCCCCGCGGGCTTGGCCCCCTAAAAATCTGAACAAAAACAGTAGGGTTCCCAGCACCGCTGGGACTGGAAACGCGTATGCTTGCATACGCGTTCCCCAGGCCCCGCGGGCTTGGCCCCCTAATAATAAAAATCAGAACAAAAACAATGGGGTTCCCAGCACCGCTGGTCCTGGGAAACGCGTATGCTTGTGCATACGCGTCCCCCAGGCCCCGCGGGCTTGGCCCCCTAACTAGAACTGCAAGCAGTTATGAACGGGGCCAAGCCTCCCGCGCGACTCGGCCCCCGCGCGTCGCGGACCCCATGCAACGCAAACGGCTCCGTTTAATCACCAGGAGGCACACCGTCAAGATCTGCTATCAAACACTGGGTTGAACAAGGCTGCCCTCTCTCTCCATTGCTCTTATTGCAATGGGAAGAGCAGTGTTGAAAGGCTCAATATGTTTTGTTGTAAGAAGTCACGCCCACTTTGACCAAACATCACTAAACTTTACAGACGGCCTCGGGAGCGACTCCACATGGCACTCGCCAAATTTCGTGTGAATCCGATGAACTTTTATGTCACTTGATATTTCTCTGTTTCTAGCGCCCCCTATCAGTCAATTTTCTCCAAATTTGGCACAGAGCCTGTGGTTGACCTCTGCAAGGTGTGGATTGAGTTTGAAGTTGATAGCTTTTACTTTGACAAAAATATGCAACAGTATGTGTTTTTTAGCTAGCGCAAAAATTTGTTTATTTATAAGTACCGCATTTTTTGGAGTAGCAAAATTCTTTTGATAACTTTTGATCAGGCCCATCTGGAGATTGTATGTGCAAAGTTTCGTACAGCTGAAGCGTAAACCCTAGGAGGAGTTCGAAAAAGTAGGTTTTTGACGTGTAGCAATTTACAAAGAGAAATATGCTGTGGGAGTGGGCGTGGCCTATGTCAGAAGATGCAGATCTATTCAGGGAACACGTGGATGTAAAGTTTATGAGGATGTGATTAAAAATGTGGAAGTTACAGGCCAAAATGCGTTTGCATCCATTACAGCGCCACCTAGTGGAGTAGATGCACAATTTTTGGTGTGGGTGGTCTGTGTCCTATTCTATATATACCCTGTAAATTTCACAGCCCTCAGCATAATACTTGAGCTAAAATAAATGTTTGTTGTTTATCTTGTAATAAGCCACGCCCACTTTGACCAGTCGTGATTGCCTTCAAGATATGGCCTCAGGAGCGACCCAGTATCATACCCACCAAATTTCGTAAAAATCGGTGTTTCCGTTTAAGAGATATAATGTTCCCATATTTGCAGCGCCCCCTAGTGGCCAACATTAACCAAATTTGGCTCATACCCCACATTCACATGCCAACCAAGGATCTCAGACTTGGTGTCGTTAGCATTTATTTTGACCGAGATATAAAACTGTTTGCATTTTAATAGCTAGCTGGAAAATTTTATTCGTTAATAATTTGTACATATTTTGACCGAACAAAATTCTTTTGATAACTTTAGATCAGGTCCAGCTGACGAACATATGTGCCAAATTTCAAACTGATCGGACCAAACTCCAAGGAGGAGTTCGAAAAAGTAGGTTTTTGAGTTTTCGCAATTTCCTGAAAAAAAATTTATAGGCGAAAATGGGCGTGGCCTAGCCCAGGTGATTCAGGGCAATTCAGGGAATCTGTGGATATGAGGCTTTTGAATGTGTGACAAATGGTTTGGGAGTTATAGGCCAAAACGTGTTTCCCTTGGTCATAGCGCCACCTGCTGGCGGACATATGTCAATTTTTGCGCCTGAGGTACGTGCAGGGGTCTGGACCAACCCTCCAAATTGCATCGCCCTCCCTTGCACGGTTTAGCCTGCAGCACTACTTTTAGCGGTGGAAAAATAAAAATAGAGAAAAAAAAAAAATAAAAATCTAACAAAAACAATAGGGTTCCCAGCACCGCTGGTACTGGGAAACGCGTATGCAAGCATACGCGTTCCCCAGGCCCCGCGGGCTTGGCCCCCTAATAACTAGAAACTGCAAGCAGTTATAGAACGGGGGCCAAGCCTCCCGCGCAACTCGGCCCCCGGGCGTAGCGGAGCCCCACGCAACGCAAAAGGCTCTGTTTTCCTCAGCGGGGGCACGTCACCGAGGTTTTCGTTAAACGTTGGGTAAAACAAGGCTGCCTT